>CAUYQV010115254.1:0-20521 GCA_963574575.1 Galagoides demidoff
CTGAAATCAAAAAACCTTCAGCAGATAAATAAAAACTATAAAAAACAGAACATTAAAATACACTACCAGAGAAAATCACTTTTAATAAAAGTAGACAGGAAGGAAATAAGAAAGACAAGACCGCAAACCACCAAAAGTTAAATAATAAATACGGTAGCAGTAAGTCTCCCGTGGAAGACGTGGAGTGGCTGGGATGAATGGATGCAAAAATAAAAAATAAAAGCTAACCCTATGTTGTCTACAAGAAATGCACTTCACCTAAAAAGACACAGAGACGGAAAATAAAGGGATAAAAAAAGATATTCCATGTAAATGGAAACCAAAAAAAACCCAAAAAACAAAAAACAAAAACAAAAGTAGCTATACTTCTATCAGATAAAATAGATTTCAACTCAAAAATTATAATGAGAGACAAAGAAAGTCATTATGTAATGACACAGGAGTAAATTCAGCAAGAGGCTGTAACTCCTAAATATATATGCCCTCAACATTGGAGGACCCAGATCCACAAAGCAAATATTATTAGGGTTAAGGAGGGAGACATGGTAATCCAGTAATCCCTGGAGAGCTCAACACCTCAGGGTCAGCACTGCACAGATCATTCAGAGATAACATCAACAGAAGAACTGTTGGACTTGCCCAGCACTGCAACCAGATGGACCTGATAGATACTCACGATGTTTCTTCCAACAGCTGCAGAAAACACACTCTTTTTCTCATCTCATGGGTCGTTTTCAAGGACAGACCCTATGTTAGGCCACAAGCTAAGTTTTTTCTAAAAAATTTAAAATTTAAATTATACCAAATATTTTCTCTGATCACAATGAAAAAAAAAACCCAAGAAATCAATAACAGGAACATTGGAAACTATACGAACGTATGGAAATTAAACATTTTTTTAAATGACCAGTGGATCAGTGAAGAGATTAAGAAGGAAATTAAGAATTTTCTTGAAACAAATGAAAATGAAGATACAGCATACCAAAACCTGTGGGGTACAGAAAAAGCAGTAATAAGAACACAGTCTATAGCAATGTGGCATCTCATAAATGTAAAAACGATTCAAATAACCACCCTGATGATTCCTGTCAAAGAACTAGAAAAACAAGAAACAAGAGCAAAACAACTCCCAAATTAGTAGGAAAAAATCATGAAGATCAGAGCGGAAATAAATGAAAATAAAACAAAAAATATGAAAGATCAACAAAACAAAAAGTTGGTTTTTACCTTTAGCTAGACTAAGAAAAAGAGAGAAGACTCAAATAAAATCACAGATGAAAAAAGGTAGAAGTATAATAGAAAGTTCTGCAAAAATATCTCTCAAACTTGAAAGAGAAAGATTTTCAGAGCATTGGAGAAAACTGAAAGATTACGGATACTGTGAGCAACTGGATGCCAATAATTGGAAGACCTGGAAGGAACGGAGACATTCAGTAACCCAGGTTACTTCCTGATTCAGAGAAGTCAGCATCATGTAATTGGGCCGGGAAAGGAGAGTGTCTGCTGATACCTCACAGAGACACCTTGAAGACGGCGCTCACATCTGCCTGTCTTTACATGCAATATGGCAGGTGCACGCCCCTGCAGCCACACCGCTGGCCGAGCTCTGGGCTCCCCAAATGGTCTATTTGGGTGAATGTGGCTGTCATGTCCTGCTCTGCTGGTGGTCCACGTGCCCAGGAGAAGTGGCTGCCCTGTAGCTGGGGCCATCCTCCCTGGATCTTGGCCTGTGTCCGCAAGTCTGTGCCCACCCCATCCTTGGCTTGGGCAGATCTCTGTCTCTGGGCTGCTCCATTCTGTGCTCACTGTGACCTGCCCTGAGGGACCTGGCAAGCTGGAAGGCTGCCCCCTGACGCAGACATGGGGCCAGAGGTCCAGCGCTTGCTAACCTTTGGCTCCGCAAAGGTGGACATGGCTGTGGAAAGGGGCCTGGTGGAAGTCTACCACTTTGGGGGGTCTCCTGGGTGCCAGTCCCTCCTCTGCTTCCTGGCAGGTCTACTGTCCACCAGGAAGGGCCTGGTCTCTGGGGTCCTCGCTCACCTGGCCTCGCCTCCCACTGTCCATACCGTCCACGTGAATGCTGTCTTTATCCTACACTGCATCTGGAACGTGGGGCTTCCCTGTATCACACCGCCTTTAGAATTTGGTGAGCAGCTTTCTGGAGGAAGCACTGTGATGACTTATGCAGCAGGGTTGTTTGTTCTGGCGGGGAGCCTTCCTATGGCCTCTGCTCTGGCACCTGCCCTGGAAACCGGCCCAAGGTGGCGGCTGCTGCTGCACTCAGCACCCCTGGGCTGGCAGGCTCCTGGGGCACTCTGAGGCTCCCCTCCGGCCTTATGTCCAGGGCTAGTGCCACGCTCATGTCAGTCATATAACCAGGGGCCGGGGGACAGGTGTCACCTATCAGCACCAGCTGCCCTCTGCAGCCAGTGGGACAGTGTCCTCCCTCCATCCCAAGGTGGCAGGGAGCCTGGACTTAGCTGTCATCACTATTTTGTTTTGCTCTCTGTACCTTGTCGCAGGGGAGCTTTGCAGTTGGGCACCTGCTGGCCATGGGCACGCTGCAGCCTGGCCAAGCCGTGAAGCCTCAGTGACCAGGAGAGGCAAATGCAGACAGGAGTGTCAGGTCCCACCTGGGAACTCATCACATATCTGCTTCAGTAAACTTGAAGCTACTTGGTGAGTGAATTTTAACCACATGGTGCTGGGATTTTCTCATTAATGCCTGGCTTGCCTCATGCGGGAGGGAAGGAGGGGTGTAAAATCAGGCCTGTCCATCGCTTCATGTGAGGGGGTCAGATGCTGTGGCTGCCCGGGCCTGGGTGCCCAGGCTGAGGGCCACAACAGTCCACACAGTCCTCCCACCCTCCAGCCCCACGGCAGGACCCTGTGCTCTCCTGCTCCAGGACATAAAAGCACTGTGGAGCACGGGGACTCATGAATAACAAATGCTGTCTGCGACCTGCTGTAATACGCAGATGGACTGAAGAGGTGGGAAGATGCCAGGGCTGAAGGCTCGTGGCACTCACGCAGACCAGGGCTGAAGGCTGGTGGCACTCACACAGACCAGGGAGCTGGCGCCTGAGTCAGGCTCTCCCTCCATGCTGGGCCTGGTGTCTGGTGGGCGCTGGCACGAGTGTGAGCAGATGGGAGCAGGACAGAAGGGGGAAGGCGCCATGGAGGGGACATGTGAACATGCCACCTTGGACATGGCTGCGGACAGAGAGTGGGAACCTGGAGGAACTGGGGCTTCCTGAGATGCTCACCACACCCGCATGGGCCTCCCTGGGCCATATAGGACCCTCCTGTCCTGGACGTGTCCCTAATTGTCTCAGATGTTGCAGTGGCTGTGTCACTCCATCCTTCCCTGTCCCCGTCATGAGAGGGGACAGCTGCAGAGCCTCCTACAGTGTTTTTCAGAAGTTCAAGTCCTGTGGGTCCTTCTTCTGCTCACATCCTCAGTGGTTCCCACTACTCTTGGCACAGAGAGCAAGACCCCAACATGACCTGGACGCTGTGTGGTCTGGTCACTTGTCCTCCCAGTGTCATGCTGTCCTGCTCTGCACAGGATGGCGAGTCCTCCCCAAGCTCGTGCCCCTCTGCTGACCTGTCATCTGCCCGGAGGAATTCCCCCTTCTCCACGTTCTTGCTCCTCTCCAGATACTCTCCTCCCTCTCTCCCTCTCTTTTTCTCTCCTCCTTTCTCTCTCTTTGTCTCTCTCAGACACTGTCTGCCTCTTTCTCTCTATTTCTTTCCATTTCTCTCTCTTCTCTGTCTTCCTTTCTCTCTCCCTCTCTCTTCTTCTCTCCCTCTCTCCCTTTCTCTCCTCTGTCTTTCCTTTCTCTTTCCCTTCCTCCCTTCTTCTCCCTCTCTCTCCCTCCCCACCTCTCCCCTCCATTCTCCCTCCCTCCCTCATTTCCTCTCCCTGTCTCCCTATTTCTTCCCTTCTCTCTCCCTTCCTCCCTCTCTCTTTCCCTCCCTCTCTCTCTCAGCCAAGTATTCAAGGAACTCTGCATATCTGCAGTGCCCACTAGGGAGCCACAGCTGGCTGCTTAAATTCAGTGAGAAGGAAATGAGGTCACCCCAGCCAGCCATATTTCAAGTACATGCTGCCCACCTGGGGCTACTGGGTACCGCCCAGTGACCAGTGGTGAGATACTTCTGTCATGGCAGACAGCTCTGTTAGAAAGTGCTGCTCTGGACTCTGATTGACTCAGTGCCGAAGGCAGGTCCTGCCTCTGTGGGACACACCTGCTCTGCCAGGTGTCCAGCCTCACGGGCCTGCTGGGCACATACACACCAAGATTTTGTGGAAGAAATAAATTAATAAGTGATTTTACTGCAGTGCCACTACCAGGATATTTCCAGGCTCAAACATCCTAGTGTGTTATGTCCTGGGAATCACGGCTGTGAACACGCCACAAGCCTGTCTCTGTCACAGTGTACAGGCCTGTCTCCTTTCCATGGTGGACAGAGAAACAGACTATGTAGTGGGAGACGACTCGGCAGTCTGTCCAAGCTTACTAATAGCCACAGAAGGTCTTCATTTCTTTTTTTCCCCTATAAGTGAGGTTTTATTTCAAGTTGGAATAAATTCTATAAAAGTTTCTTTGAGGAAACACAAAGACAAGAACTGAAAATACATAGAAAAGGTGGGCAGTGGCCTCTGCTTGTTATTTGGTAATTGTTTATCTTTGCGAATTTATTTCCTTTCATGTTTTCAGTGTTTTACAAGAAGATTGCAGCTGCCATTCATGCTTTTTCCCTGTGATGTAGAGAAGGGTGGGGCGACTGACATATTGCTGTGTGTGTCAGAAGATGCAGGATGAAATGGGAAGTTTCTTCTGAGCTAACAGGTCGACTGACAGGTCTGTTCCTTTAGCCCCAGAGTTTGCTGGAGGCTGCAGTTCTGCTCTTGGTCAGCTCCTGTCAACCTGTACAAAGTGTCCCAGGACTCCCAGGGGACCAAGGGCCCTAAGAGGAGAGGTGGAGCCTGGGTGGGATGTATTCTAGAGTCTGTCAAGGGCCCTGGGCCATTGCAGGTGGTGGTTTGGTCTGGCTAGCACAGCTGGGAGGCAGCTGTGTGTCTCTGTGCATCTGTGGGTTCAGAGCCAGTGGGAAGGAGCCATGGGGCTTCCCTAGGACTCTGCAGCCCTGGAAGTTTCCCTGACTTCGAGGGCCAGCAAGCCGTAGCAGGAGAGGAAACTGCAATCATTGGTGGCCACCTTCTGGTCCTATCCTTCCCTCTCCAACGCTTTTACAGAAAAGTCATTTTAGCAAAACCAAATAAGCCGTGTGATCATAAACACCACTGTTTGTTAAAAAGACCAATAATAATGAGTCCATATGTAACAAGGCCTAAATAAACCAACAGGTTTGAGTGATTTGAATGATCCTTTTCAATGCTACTTGAAAATATCCCACCTACTTCTTTGGAAAATATTAAAACTAAACAGTGAGAAATGGAAATATCATTTGTGCAAGTTGGATCTATCAGGCGTAGAACATGAAGGTCTCAATCCTGTAATTGGGTTTAAGAGGTGAAGGCTATGTTGTTTAGTAGGATGTAAGCACTCCAATTGGTACAAATTGTCAACACACTGAATCCCATAGTGGCATGAATGTATTTATGATCTATGTACAAATGACTTAATAAAAAAACGAAAGTATCATTTGTGGAATATTAACAGTAAGCAACCATTGTATTATTTTTCAGTGCTGCCCTGGAAACATTACAATAATTAAGATGTTTCTAGAAAATGCCTGAGCGTTAAGGAGCCCTGGGTTGAGAACTAGCTCTGCCCTTGCTGTGAGCTCCGTGACCTTGGGAGTTACTCGTGACCCTCTGTCTCCTGCTCTGCCAAAGGAGCCGCCAGCACGCACTTCACAGGGGACAGTCAAGTGCTAGGTGGCAGGTTCAAGAATGGCAGCTTATAGCAAATTCAGAAGCTCCCCACTATTAATTGCGTATTTTCTCTCCTCTCTTAGCTGAAGGTATTACTTGACTAGGACTGCGGTGGCCAGGGGCCCAGGGTGCGCCCCAGCTCCCTGCTGGAGCTCAGCAGACACCAGCCCCTGTGATGAAAATGTGGCTTCCCAGCCCAGCACAGTTTCCCAGGAGACACTGACTTATCTCTGGAGCCGCCACTACTGGTTGCTCATGACCTCACTGCAGCGAGAGTCATGCAGATGAGATCCTGCCGTGTCTGTTCCTGCCCTGGCTCCATTTCCACCAGCTGAGTGACCTGGTCACTGAGCACGCTCAGTTTCTCATTTTTAAAATGTGGGTGGTGATATAGTATCCAGTTCACAGGGTCAGCGCAAGGATTAAACAAGTGAGTGCATCTCAGATACAGTGAGTAGCACGGCGCTTGGTGCTAAGCGTTCGAAGTTAGCTACTGCTGCACGCTTTGGGGGACAAAGTTGGCACAGCACACGTGCAGAGGAATTCAGATATAGTCACCAAAACTTTAAGTGACAACTCTCCTTGCCCTACAACTAAACTTCTGAAGACTTACCATTTAGACTGTGTAGAGAAACAAGAATCTGGTACGTGTGCAAGGATAGACCGTGACTCTGTCACCGCGCCGCGTAAAGAGCGGCATTGAGGCAAGTCCATGGGAAGAAATGTGACGTTGGCAAAAGATTCTTAAACAGTAAAGAAATTTTCATGTAATGGAGTATGAAGAATGAAGCTTTCAAAAAATGTGAGAGAACTATGATACATGAAAAGAATCCCAAGACGTGTCCTTAAGTGAGAGAATCACGGAGTCTAACAGGGTGTGCGCTGGAGCACCACTGTGTAAGTGAAGGGGCGTGCGCATGCGCACTATGATGCACAGAGGGGCGGGTTGCAGGTTCCCGCGTGTACCTGACGTGCAGAATGGCGGGTGTGTGTTCCTGAGTGTACATGACAAGCAGAAGGGTGGGTGAGGGTTCCCGAGTATCCCTGACGTGCAGAGGGCAGGTGTGGATTCCCGCACGTACATGACAAGCAGAAGGGCAGGTGCGGGTTCCTGCGTGTACATGACGAGCAGAAGGGTGGGTGAGGGTTCCCGCGTGTACATGAAGCGCAGAAGCGCACAGGATGTGCAGAAGGGCAGGTGAGGGTTCCCGCGTGTACATGACGGGCAGAATGGTGGGTGCGGTTCCTGCGTGCACTGCTCGCAGGAGGGCAGGTGCGGGTCCTCCAGGGAGCACACCCAGCCCGGTGCCAGCACGCAGCGAGGCTGGGGGGCAACTCCGGCTTCCAAACATCACCTGTTTTACGCGCACCGTGTTTTGTTTCCTGTTCTTTCCTTCTGTCTCAGGTTTCCCTGTACATTTCTTAGCCTTGGGTTTTGATTTATCTAGTGTTTTGGAGTTTATCCCTTTTTACAGCTTTTGAAATTGGTCGCTGTGGGTATCTCATTATTTACACAGAACTTAGCACAGTCTAGTGCTGTTGACATTTTGACAGTTCTAATAAAATGTAAAAACCTAAACGCCTTTCCTACCCCTTTGTGTCTGCATTTGTAATGTAATTATCTTTAATATAAGATTGAACAGTTACAGCCTTTGCTTCAACTATGGAACATAATTCACAGAGACCAAGAGAAGAAGTCTCTTTACCCGCATTTCATACTTCCTAATATTTCACCATTGCTTCCTTTATAATTTCCGTTCTGTTCAGAAACTTCCTCCTTCCATCCCCTGAGTAGCCTTGCTGGTGGCAAATTCCCTCAGGGTCCCTCCTCTGACAGGGTTCTCTTTATTCCCCCCACACCTGAAGGATGGCCCCCCTGTAGAGTTGGGGCTCATGTCCTTCCCCCTCAGTGTCTGAGGCATGTGGTCCTTCTGGCTTTCCTGGTTTCCGATGGAAATCCACCCTCCTCTGAGCCAGGTCTGTGCTTTCCTCTCTGGCTACTTTCCAGATGTTTTTGTCTTTGGTTTTTGAAGACTCTATGGTGTATCTTGGTATGAATTTCTTTGGGTTTGTTCTATTTGGAATTTGCTGAGCTCCCTAAGCTTTAGGTTTCTATGTTTCATTATATTTGGGAAGTTTTCAGCTACTTTAGAATTGTACTTTTCAGTCTCACTTTCTGTCTCGTCGCTGATGCCAACGTGGGTCCTGAGTCTGTTCTCTTCTCTTCAGCCCACTCACTCTGATTGTTCAGACCTGGTCAATTCCCCCGACTGTACACAAACTCACAGTTTTATTTCATGTCCCCTCTACTGTACTGTAGTTAATCTGGTGAGGTTTTTTGTTTGTGTCTCTTTTGGCATGGTATTTTTCGATTTTATCATGTGTTTTTTTCTTTATGCTTTAGCTAACATTTTCTAAGTTCATCGTTTCTATGAGAATTCATAATTGCTTGCTGAAACATGCTTGTGGTGGTCATGTAAATCCTTGCAGGTGATTATAACATCTGAGTCATCCCACAGTTGGCATCTATTGATTTTTTTCCTCACTCAGGTGGTGATTCTCCCAGTTCTTGACATGCTGAGTGATTGTGGATCAAAGCTGCACATTTGGGACCTCACATGATGAGGCTCTGGGTTCTGCCACAGCTGCCTTGGCAGGAGCGGCCCCTGCTGGGTTCCAGGGCCTGGGGAAGGTGGGTGTGCACCTTCCGATCCCCACTGGGCCCCGGCAGAGCTCTGGGCAGGGCAGCAGCTTGTGGTGGGCTGGGCACTCACCTTCTGCCGGAGGTCCACTCCCCACTGTCCCCAGGGAAAGGTGGGGAGGGACTCATTATTTGACTGGAGTCCTGCCAAGAAGGTGTCCTGGTATCAGGCCACTTTCCTTGGTGCCCTGGCAGGGCTGGCTGCTGTGTGCAGGGTTTTCAGGAGCTCCTTATGTATGTGTCTGTTGGTGGTTCTGATTGGAGGCTTCTGTGCTGCCCTGCACGGGACCTGTGAGGGCAGAAAGGGAGCCCAGGAGCTCAGCTCCACCCTTGTGTCCCAGCTCCTGGGCTTCCTGCCTTCTCTGCACCTCTCAGGGTATTTCTGCACTGGCTGGTCACCAGAGGCAGGACCATGAAAACGGGGCTACTCCCTTCCACAGGGCTGGATGTCCTCCTTGCATTTGTTTTTAATATGGAAGTAATTTAAATCCACACTCACTGGTCACTGAGGGACCCGTGGCCCTGCCAAGGGTCCCCTGACCCAGGCACTGAGGACCCCGACAGTGGGTTGAAAGGGAAGGACATGTGCTTGGGCCTGTGGTCCCACAGTGGCCCCAAGTCTATCCTCTCTTCCCGTAATGCTGGGGCCTGCCGAGCCTGTGGTCCCACAGTGGCCCCACATCCATGCCCTGTTCCCATAATGCTGGGACCTGAGAGCCTGGCTCTGAGCCTGTTGACATGAGAACAGAGGACACAGAGACCTTCTGAGCTTGGGCTGGTCCAGTCTGTCCTGCCGGGAGCATTTGCCGGAAGCTGGTCTCAGGTTGCTGGGTGAATGCACATCTAGTGATCACACTTTCAAACACCTTCATTAGGAATCTTCTAGTAACACATGAAAGTGTTCATTTGAGAATTTTGAACCATGCGGCACCTCTCCCTTTACCTGTACTTCGTATCACATGGTAAGAAAGGAAAACAGTAAAAGCAAATTGCCTAACATTGGGATCATGGAGTCTTCATGGCCGGTGGGTTGGGCCATCTGTAGGTCAAGGTCAAGTTCAAGGTCAGGAATCCTCACCTGATCTGCCATAGTGGTGCCATCTGCGTTCTGGTCTTCACTGAGGGCTCCATTTTAAGTGGAAGGAGAAGGGACAGATGTCCTGGATAAGTGCCCAATTGAGAACCAGAGGAGAGGAGAAGGGTTAAAAACTTGGAATGGAAAATGGAGGCTCTGAAATACATTATGTCAAATCTGCTTAATGTTAGGCCAGGAGAATATCGTGCATCCTTCTTACAAGAACATTTCAGAGATGTCTTCTTAACTTAATTTAAGTGCATTTCATTCCATTGTAACTCTCTGTATACTGTTTGTGAATAAAAATCAAATTACATAGCTACACAAATTAAAATTTTTCTGAAGGCAGGAACTTCTTCCTTCCTTCCTGGAAATGCCAAGGAAGGTCTCTCAGTCTTTTAGAAAGTAAAGACTGAAAAATGCAATTATTTTGGAGGCCTGAAGAATTTTCCCATCCTCGGGAATTTCTGCTGAACTAGACCTGGACTCAGAGCAGGCTGGTGGGTGAGCAGGGGAGTAGCCTCACGCCCAGGGGAGGGCAGGCCCCACGGGTGCTGCCGGCCTCTTCCCTGTGGTGCCATCCAGTGGTGATGTGAGAACAAGCAGCAGAGCTCAGCTGTTAGGTGAGTCCATGCTAGAAACAGAGATTTCCAAGACTTTTGCTACAAAATTTGCATATTTATTTTAAAAAAATCACACCATAACTGAGTATATTGCATCTTTAAAGGTATCAGAACTCAAAAAAGAAAAGAAATCGGCCCCTTTCAAAGCCTCTAAAATCTCTATAAAAGTCTGGCCCGTTTCCCTCCTCTTTGCAGCGTGGAGCTTATTGGATGGGTGTGTGCTTCTGCCCTCAGGAAGCAACTTTCCTGCCTCTGGCTGCTGATGTGGGCTCAGCTGTCACTTCTTTGCCCAGGAATTTGCCCTCCTTGCCCTCCTTGTCCTGGTTCTCCCTGTGTGTTTCACCCAAACTCTTGGTATGTTGTTGCTGGGAAACCACCAGGTCAGGGCCCTGAGCCCCTAGCTTGATTTAGCTCAAAGCAAAGGAAGGTTGTTGTGTGTTCCCTCATGTTGGTTGTGACTGCTCCTCCCTCTTCTCTTACTGCTCCTAAGCTATTTTTAAGTTGTCCCTTCATACTGATTGCAAGATTAGTATTAGGAAGGCAAGAGAAATTCAGAGTGAATTAAAATACTTGAAAAGGAGCTGTTCCCATGTCTGGTTAGGTGCTAAGGAGTCGTCAACATACACAGAGTCACTGTGGGAAAATGTCCAGAAGCTTGAAGGTGACAAAGCCGTGTGCCCATGTGGCAAGGTCACCGTGCCTCCGTCCCACTTCTCGGGGAGTCATAGCAACTTTGCGCTCTCTTACGCCCCTGATACCCGTGTGTGCTCTGCAGGTGGTCCGGTCTCCCGTTCTGCCTCCTTCTTTATTCAACAAGCCCATGTGCCGGCCTGTCTTCCTTCCCATGTGAGCATAAGTTGTGCTGATTTTGTGAGTTAAATTTGTTTCACTTGAGAGAGATAGTAAAACTTCTGATCAATATATTCACCTGTTGGCCTCAAAGGTATTTGCCAGAGAATTTCAAGAAGACCTGCAAGTTGATTGAGGTGCGGCGAGCGCCCCGTGCAGTTTGTGAACTAGCTGTCCCCGGGTGCAGGTCTTCTCTTTGCTTATTATTTCCAGCCCATTAGCTTAAAGGCTGCCCTAGGATTGTGCCATGAGGAAGGAAGCCTAGTGAATTTTTAAGGAATGTCAATATACTCTAACTCATGATTAAAAGCTGTAAAGTTTTTAAGGCAGCTATAGGTTGCTCAAAGAATTTCCTGCTTGGAGAAGCAACTTGTGAGGTCCCTGTAGTGATTGCTCAGAAGCTCTCCCTCAAAATGAGCAGTGTCGTCTGCAGCACTTTACAGAACAGGATGAGGAATACAAGACACGAGCAGGTCTCGTCAGAAGGAAACCAGATGCCGCCAACGGGTGGAGAACTGGTGGAGGGCTTGTTTGAACACTTCTTGAACGACATTTCTAAAATATTCAGACAGTGTTCATTAAAAAGTGGGAAGAAGATCACAAAATTAGGAAGACAAAGAAATTTTCTAAGGCAGGTGTCATATGTGGCAAGATCTTGTGGGCTTATGGCAGAGTGGGAAATCACAGTGGATAAGTGAAACCAACGTGATTTATTAGTTAAGCCGTATTAAATCATCAATATCCAACAATCTTTGAACTACAAAAATTAGAATTTTTTATGGTTTGACTCAACACTTCATTCAACTTTGATACAAATATAGCCACAAAAAAGTTGTTTGTTGAGCGCTGACCAATTCAAATGATCACAATGTCAATGTGATTTTTCTCTTAAAGCTTCAACTCACTCCTAATTTTGAGAGGCAAGACTTTCACTGGCCAAAAGAAGTCAGTTATGTTTCTAAAGCCTTCATCCAGAGGTGAGAGAGACCAGGGGAGTCAGACCTGCCTAATAGTGGTCTTGGTCTGGATGGCTGTGCAGAGGTTGAGTCTATGCTGTGTAGATGGCTGGGCCATGGTCCTGTCTACAGGGCTGCAGTGTAAACCATCTGTGCTGTGTGGATGGCTGTGCAGGGGTTGAGTCTGTGCTGTGTGGATGGCTGCTTCATAGTCTTGTCTATAGGGCCATAGTGTGGCCCTTCATGCTGTGTGGGCAGCTGTGCCATGGTCCTGTCTATAGGGCTGCAGTGTGACCCTCTGTGCCATGTGGATGGATGGGCTGTGGTCCTGTCTACAGGGCTGCAGTGTGGCCATCTGTGCCGTGTGGACGGCGGGGCTGTGGTCCTGTCCACAGTGCTGAAATGTGATGCTTTACTCCTCACTGCCCTGCTGCCCACATAGATCCGTGTGTCCCCTGTGGACTCCACGGCAGAGTGCCTCCGTTTTTCCTGACTCTCTCCCCTTTCTTCCCAAAGCTCACAGCCCTGCCGTGTGTGTGGGAAGCCTGCTCCTGGCCACCTGCCATCTTGCCCAGCCCCCTGCCCAGGCTTATTCACATTGAGCCATGTCCAGGCGTCTGTGAGGCCCTCTGGGCAGCCTCGGTGCACTTTCTTTTTGGCACGTCTCACCAAGGAAGACCGGGGGACGCTGAGTCCAGCCAGGAGGGGTGGGAGGCTCGTGATGCCTGATCTCAAGACAGTAACAAAGACAATGTGGAAATGGGGAAGCATCTGAAGGAGCAGAGCAGATTCATAAAAAGATCCTAAGTCCATTGACCTTTGGACGATGGCAACAAGGTAAATCCATAAAGAAATGATGGACTTTTTAACAAATGTACTGGAATTGTTGGGATTCTGTATAGATTAAAAATGGAAACTTGGCCTACATCTTGCATCATTTCAGTAACCTGAAATGGGTTATAAGACTTAATATAACCCCCAAACTAAAAAGTTCTAGAAAAAAACATAAAAGAAAATATTTCTTAGATAAGATACAATAAACATAGACTGACCATAACAGAGACAACTGACAAATCGAATGAACTTTATTAAAATTAAAAACCTCTGATCTTTGTAAGACACTGTTACAGATATGAAGTGATAAGCAGTCGACTAGGGGGACCATCTGAAACACATACGTGCCTTAACAGACTCAGGTAATCAGAACGTACAAAGTCACAGAATAGTATGAAAACAAACAAAAAATCCAGGGCCATGGCAAAGATATGGACATTTCACCATAGAAAAGTCTTGTCTGGCAAACGAGCACATAAAAAGATGCTCCGTTATGGTTATTAGCAGGAGTCACGTTGTAGCAGGGGCAGGAACACCACACACAGCACGACAGCTGGAAAGTGAACTGCCCCAGGTGCTGGTGGGATGTGGAGCCAGCACGGCCGCAGGTGTGTGGCTGGAGGGATGTGGAGCCACCATGGCCGCAGGTGTGTGGCTGGAGGGATGAGGGATGTGGAGCCACCATGGCTGCAGATGTGTGACTGGAGGGATGAGGGATGTGGAGCCCCCATGGCCGCAGGTGTGTGACTGGTGGGATGTGGAGCCCCCGTGGCCGCAGGTGTGTGACTGGTGGGATGTGGAGCCCCCGTGGCCGCAGGTGGGTGGCTGGTGGGATGTGGAGCCACCACGGCTGCAGGTGTGTGGCTGGTGGGATGTGGAGCCCCTGTGGCCGCAGGTGTGTGACTGGTGGGATGTGGAGCCCCCGTGGCTGCAGGTGGGTGGCTGGGGGATGTGATGTGGCATAGTCACTCTGGGACAGTCTGGCAGTGTCTTATAAAGTCTAACATTTGAATTCCATTCAACCCAATAATACAGCTCCCAGGTATTTAACTGAGATAAATGGAAACACATGTCATGTGGAGACCTGTACACAAATGTCTACAGAAGCATCTTCTGCAGTACGCCCTAACTGGAATGTCTCCACGTCCACCTGCACTGGCATAGGTAAACACGTGGCACATTTACCCAGAGGAGAGGGTGCTTCTCTGCAGTAAGAATGCTGCCCTATGGGTAAACGCAGCAGCCTGGATGACCCCTACATCCATATGGTGAGAGAAGCTGGGCTCAAGGCATCCTATTATAGGACCCCACTCATATGATATTCTAGAAAGATAAAATTATAGAAAATCAGATTAGTACTGGCCAAGAAGGGGACTGATGGGAGGGGCTGACCATATTGGGCAGGGGACTTTTGGCCATGGAGACCATTTATACTGGCCACAGTGGTGGTCCCCAACTCATTCTATTGTCAATGCTCTCAAAATGCTACACATAACAGGGTGACTTTTACTGTATGTAAATTATATCTTGATAAGCTTGACGTACATTTATTTATTTATTTATTTATTTATTTCTTTATTTATTTATTTAGAGACAGAGTCTCAAGCTGTTGCCCTGGGTAGAGTGCTGTGGCATCATAGCTCAAGGTAACCTCTAACTCTTGGGCTCAAGCAATTCTCTTGCCTCAGTTTTTCTATTTTTAGTAGAGATGGGGTCTTACTTTTGCTCAGGCTGGTCTTGAATTTGTAAGCTCAAGCAATCCACCTGCCTCGGCCTCCCAGAGTGCTAGAATGACTGGCATGAGCCACTGAGCCTGGCCGATGAGCTTGACATTTAAACAATAACATTAGTTAGAGGAAAGTAAAGGGACACATTTCTTTATCCCCTTCTTTTTTGTGCAACGTCCCCAGCTCTTCTCAGCAACCAGCTTTGCACTGTAGCCAATGGTGTTGAATCACTCCATTTATGTTTGCACAAGTTGGAGGGATCCGAGTGCTTCCCAAACACAGCTCCTAAGGACAAACCCTAACTGGAGCCCTTGGGGCCGTCGGTCTGGTTCCTCCAGGAAAAGCAGCTGAGTCTCTCTGTGCCTTTTAGAAATGGCCATAGTTTCATGTATGCCAGAACAGGAACAAGGATAGGAGGCCCAGGAGGATCTTTGTAAGAGACTATTAATATTTAGACATTTTTCATATACTTGAATTCCATCTATCCATCCACCCAACCTAGGTTATAAGATGACATACATTTATTTATTTATTTTGAGACAGAGTCTCAAGCTGTTGCCTGGGTAGAGGGCTGTGGCATCATAGCTCAAGGCAACTCTAACTCTTGGGTTCAAGCAATCCTCACCCAACCACACACCCATCTACCCATTCACTCACCTATCTATCCATCTACCCACAGATTACCCATCCACACACCCCTCCATTCACCTACCCACTGACATCTATCCATGCACCTCCCCATCCATCCACCCATATATCCATCTATCCATCCATCCATCCACCTACCCACACATCGATTCACCCACTCACTCACATATTCATCCATCCATCCACCCACCTACCTATCTACCCATCTGTCCATCTACCCACCCACCCACCTACCCACCTGTCCATCCTCTCACCCACCCACCGCCACCCACATCTATCCATTCATGTATCCATCCACACATCCATCTGTCCATCTATTGGGCACACATTCAGTGAGCACTCACAGCATTTAAGAATTTCTGTAAGGCACTAGAGATACAGTAATAAATACGTTTAGAAATAATTCCTTTTCAAGCTACATGAGCATTCCCCAAACAGGCAGGAAACCCAGGTTTTGTGATAGAATGGGGATGGCAGAGAAGAATGTGACTTGGGAACTCCACCCAGATGGGGCTGAGAGCATCTTCCTGGAGTCGCATCTTATAACCTAGATCGCTAGCAATGAGCGGGGCTGGGAAACAGTCCATGCAGAACCAGGATGCTGGAAACTGTTTGGGGAACGGGGAAGGTGGAAAGAAGAGTGTTATGGGTGGGGTGAGAGTGCTGTGTGTGGAAGCTAGTGGAGACAGCTGAGGGCTGAGGCTGTGCAGAAGGTTGCAGCTCTCACTGGGGAGGGCGAGCTTCATTCTGAGGCCAAGAAGATTTAATGTAAAAGAATGTTTTACCTTTTTTTTTTTTGAGACAGAGTCTCTACTATCTCACCCTCAGTAGAGTGCTGTAGTGTCACAGCTCACAGCAACCTCAAACTCTTGGGCTTAAGTAATTCTCTTGCCTCAGCCTCCCAGTAGCTGGGACTACAGGCACCTGCCACAATGCCTGGCTATTTTTGTTATTGTTGTCGTTGTTAGCAGGCCTGAGCTGAGTTCGACCCCACCACCTCCAGTACATGTGGCCTGCACCCTAACCACTGAGCTCTGGGTGCCAAGCCAATGTTTTACCTTTTCAAAACAATTACTCTTCCTTGGGGGAGGAATTGGATTGGAAAGGAGATAAAACAGGAAGCAAGAAAACATATTTGGAGGTGCATTTGAAACGAATGAAACTGAATTTCTTTGGACATGATTTTCACTTTATGTTTTTCACTAATGCAAACTATTCATTAATTGTGCAAATTTGCCATGGACTCTCTGAAACAACATCTTAGACGCAATTATAGAGTTGGTTAATCTGTCTCCCTGAGATAGCCAGTGTTATTCAGAGCTTCTGGGTTGGCCATTCTGTATTACCTTCCAATTGTTTATAAACAAAGCCAGTGCCACCAATTATTAATTTTAGATCATGTGCAAAAGCTGAAGAAACAAGCCTTAATGTGTGGGGCAGAAATATTTTCAGATTGTGTGTATAAAGGGAAGACTCTGAAGGTTCCCATTCAGTGGTAGTTTTTTCCCCAGCTTTGCAGGAGGGCTCGCTGCTGTAATGAGAAGGCAGTTGCAGGCACCACATATGGGCAGCGTCTGGATTTAACTTCAGGCTTCTGACCGAGCATTAGCAAATGGCTCTGTGACGTCAACGGGACTTGAGCAGAGGTAGACAGTCAGATGTGTTTGAGATTGCAGATGTCGTTTAGAAGATACTTGACAATCTTACTATAAACATTTTGACCTATTCTGGTGTAACAATTGAAATTTTATCTAAAAACATTATATTTGGGGAAACTGTGGAATTATATAGTCATGTTTATAACTTCAGAAACTGATAGAACTTTTGAAAATCAATAATATCTTAGATAGTAAATATTATCTTACTTCTTCTATTTTTTTTTTTTTTTGGTTGTAGTCGTCACTGTTGTTTGGTGGGCCCAGGCTGGATTCAAACCCACCAGCTCTGGTGTATGTGGCTGGTGCCTTAGCCGCTTGAGCTACAGGCACCAAGCCAGGTCAGGGATCCTTCTTAAGAATTTCTTTGTGGTGGTTAGATTGAAAGGTCCAGTGTGTAAGCCTGGTCAGATGAAACAGAATCGAAAAAGGAATGAGGTAAAGTGGGCTCACAGGGCCAGCAGTTCTGGAAGTACGGTCCCCGCACCAGCAGCACCACTTGGAAACTCAACAAAACAGCCAATTCTGCCCCTGCTGACCTGGCCCGGCTCCAGTCTGCCCCAATCCCTGTGCTAGCGAGTCCTCTAGCAGGGACATGGGTGCCCGGGGTTTCTCAGGGTACCGATCCTCTGAGTAGTAGGTACCCAAATTCCAGGCTCTCAGGAAAGCCGGTGTTTAGCATTAGCACATTGTCTGCACAAACCAACCATTCAGGAACGGCGAACCACTCTTAGCCGTTAATGGTGGTGGGAACCCTCTCAAAATCCAAATGCAAGATAGGGCAGCCAGGTAAGCAGGCCTTCCTCCCGACTGAGATTAGGCCTGAAATGTTAACTCTTTTCTACATGGAGTAACAAAGCCATCATAAGATGAGTTAGAATTATTTCTTCCTTTTCTATTTTTGCACAGAATTTGTGAAGAATTGTTATTTCTTTCTTTCTTTTTTCTTTTTTTTTGGCCAGGGCCGGGTTTGAACCCTCCACCTCCGGTATATGGGGCCGGCGCTCTACTCCTTTGAGCCACAGGTGCCACACAAGAATTGTTATTTCTTTTCGTATTTTGGGAGAATTCAAATAGTTAGGCCTGGGATTTAGGTCGTCGTGGGTAGTTTTCGTTATTAAACTTAATTACTAATAAACTTAATTACTCTTTTCTGGTTGTAGGCTGAGCCAGATTTGCAGTTCTTGTCTTTCTGGGAATGGGTCCACTGTCTCTGCGTCAGCTAAGTTCTCAGCACTCAGCAGCTTGTAGCCACGTGCTCTTCCAGATGAAGTTCACAGCCGCCTCTTCCAATTGCTTTGAGGTTTTGATTGAAAGTGCCTCGAGGTTAGAGATTGATCTGGGGAGAATCACTATACGGTATTTACAGTTTTGGTCCTCACCGCCGTCTGTCCGGGCAGTGTGCCTACGTATTTCCTATGGACAAAAACTGTCTACTTACTCCTTCCATTAGTCCATGGGAAGGCTATTCCTCTGTTGTGTTAAATTTTTATACTGAACTGCGTTATTAACCTGTTTAAATTATATACATTTTTTGCTATTGCCAGTATGTGTTTAGACAATTACCCCCATTCATAAAAACGACAGCTTTCTTCTCATTTCTAGTCTGCTCTAGCATTTCAATATTACATTAATGGTAACGAAACTGGTTTATTGATTCCTTTTCTGTCCAGATGCTGGTTTTGCCTGTCTATATCCCGTAGAATTATTTAAGGAAGTTTTTGTATTTCCCTTTGCTCAAAAGACTTTAAATTACAAAAGAAAAACAGAGGCGACTTCTTGCAGCGCCCTGCGCCCCGTCTGGGTCTGCACCCCGCGCCCCGTCCTGCAGAGGGGCAGAGACACTTCACTCTCCTTTCATCATTACTGGCTGGGTCCCAGTTTCTTTCTATGTCCAAGTAAATAAATGCCGTACAGGGTGTTTCCCTACTGTATCTGTGTTTTCCATGTCGTGGGTAAAAGCTGCAAACATGTGCCCTTCACATTTGTGACGGCTGCTCTGTGTTATTATTATCCCACCCTAACCCCCCACTGCTCTGTTCCATTTCATTAGTCATTTCTTTGGGATCCTTCTTTTCTTTTACATAATATCAACTAATTTTTTTTTAGATCCCTAGGTTAAATCCTATTCCAGTTTATTAAAGTACTCTTTAAAAAACTCCCAGCAAAAATCGCTTTTGTTTGCAGCTTTCACCATACTCATCAGACCTTTTGGATGACAGATGGTTTGTGAGTGTCATCCGCTCTTGTCCTCAGGACGAATTGCTGCCAATGTGATTGTTACGTCACAATCATATGAGTTTGGGGATATTTTGACAACTTGACTTTCAGAAAACTTGCTTCCTTCTGCTTTCCTAGCACTTTAAGAGCTTCAATTTCCTATATTCTTGACAAATTTGGTGGCTTTCCTAGCAAATTAGTTGAGTGAAACTTTGCATTCTGTCATTTTTCTGCGTGGTAACAAATAAAACGAGGTTTGGGGCAGTTCTGTGCTGGGTGGTCTTGCCTTGTCTCTGAGTTGGGTGACGGGACAAGTTCTGCCCACGGACACAAGGCTGTCTCTTCATCTCAGATCAGTGCTTCCTAAGGTTAGGGAATATTGTTAGGCCTTTAAAAAAATGGGAAGCGGGAATTTATTTTTACTACGGGGTTTTAAAATGTTACTCATTATGTTCCTTTTATTGATGTAATCAACAGGATTAAACTGTTATTACACAAGCCATTTGTAGGTTACTGTAATAAGCTTAACTTATTGTGATTGATCAATAAGCATTTGTTGGACAAACATTTTTGAATGAATCATCCTTTTATATAATGCTGGGTTTAATTTGTTTCTAAGTTACCC
Organism: Galagoides demidoff; assembly: GCA_963574575.1. Lineage (NCBI taxonomy): Eukaryota > Metazoa > Chordata > Mammalia > Primates > Galagidae > Galagoides > Galagoides demidoff. Next base: position 19,819 of record CAUYQV010115254.1, read on the forward strand.
AGGATCGTTCTTTCAATACTACGTAGAGAGACAGTGCATCTGCCTTGATACTGTCTGTGTCAGGCTGGCTGAACAACTGTGCATTAGATACTGCTGGTTTTACCCCCATCCTGCCGTGAAGACACCGACGGGTAGTGAAGGGCAGAGCCGGGAACTCTCGACGGTCAGCATTCAGATTCCACTCTTCCCTGGGCAGCGCTATGAGCAGGGGCTGGAGCTCAGTAGCAAAGACAGGCCTTTCTGTGTCCACCAATTTAGCACCGCTGAATTGCTAAAAAGACGGTGCTCCAGGTGTCAACAGCATCACACAAATTAATTCCCTTGAAGATATTTTCTATCAGTTGTTTAAAGTGCTGCCTTGGCAGAATCTTATTTTTCCTGTGAATTTCTAGTTGCCCTTTCTTTGTCACTGACAAGAGAAACGTGACAGTGACACACCCTCCGTGCGCCCAGTCCCGTATGACACCGTGCACTGTGACGTCTCTCTTTTTCATGAATCATACTCTGTAACCCTTTTTTTTTTTAATTGAATGGTAACTATGTACATTAATACACTTTTGGGGTACAGTGTGGGGTTTTCACATGCAATCCGAAATACTTCCATCAAACTGGTCAACACAGCCTTCATGTCATTTTCTCAGTTATAGTTTCAAAACATTCTGATTCTACTCTTAGAGAGTTTCACTTGTACCCCTGTAAGATA
>CAUYQV010115258.1:0-21975 GCA_963574575.1 Galagoides demidoff
TAAATCCACCTGGCAATAAGAGTAGCTAAAAAATCCAGACTGTGTTAAAAGTGATAACACATTAAAAATAATCTTGTGCAAATTCTGTGACAGAGCAGAAACTTACAAAAAAACAATGTTGATATTCTATGATCCAGTAAATTGACCAGGATTATCTGTATGTGAGTATGCATACATATTAAAACAGATGTAATAACATACATTCACATAACCATGAAACTTAATACTTGAACCATAATCTTTTAAGCAAATTCACATTTATTTTGCTTATATGTCTGTAACACTGGGTATCATAATTCTTTGTGATATAAAAGTATACCCTGAAAGAATTTGAAGGGTTCTCTTATTATACACTGAGAAGTATATAAATTGCTCCCTGGTAAATAAGCCACTTTGAAATTCTTTTCCAAGATGAGTAGTGCCTATTCACAGGCTCACATTGCAGACATGGGCATGAAGATTAAGTAAAAATGTTTTCCTAGAATTGTTTTAACTTAACAATTTATGCATTGAAATAAGGCTTCCTTCCTTATATATTGCAGAAAGACCTTAATAATTATGAACAACACATTCTTTTTCTAATGAAGGAGAAAACAGAGAAACTTTTTGTTTTTCAAAAAAGGAAAGTGAAACAAAATTCATAACACTGCTGAGGCTAGATTCTGTCTAATATACCCTAAGAAAACTAAAAATAAACTCCAAATATTCTTACAACTCAAAAACAATTCTATGAAGTTGCTTCTGGCTCCATTCAATCTCCTTTTTGTGTACTTTATTGAAGAAAAACAAATCTACAGACCACAGGCACATAAGCATCACCCCGAGGAGACATTCATTTGTTAATCGCCACTCCCAGATAGCGCATGTGAACCAAAACTGTCCCTTCATTCTCAAACCAGAAAGCGTGGATGATTTCCAAGTTCAGAACAGAAGACCTGCCGCAGCTGTTCACACCAACTGCTATGTATTTCTGGTATTTGTCATCCAGATACCTGAATGTTTGGTAAAGTCATAAAACAGCCTGATGGCATTTACTTCCACATCTCTATGACAATATAACAACAACAAAAATGCTCCCCTAAATGGGAACATGTTTCAGGAACAGTAGAACCTCCACAGTTGGCCACCTCCCTACATTGACCACCTCTTTAAGTTACCCAATTTTCATCGACCAGACAGGCACCACATGTATGTATCAGGACAGCAAGCTTAGTTCCTTATGTTGCCCACCTCTGTATGTTGATCATTTTTGTTACAGTCCCTTTGGTGGTCAACTTGCAGAGGTTCTACTGTATATTGGAATAAAGAACAAAACTATTCATCTTTAAAGATTTATTGGGCCTGTGCCTGTGGCTGAAAGGATTAGGGTGCCAGCCCAATATACTGGAGGTGGCAGGTTCAAACCTGGCCCCAGACAAAAACTGCAAAAAAAAAAAAAAAAGGATTTATCTGTGTTCAACCTCCAAATATCTCCTAGTTTTTTTTTTTAAAAAGTCTACCAACCCATCAATGAGGTCATTTTAATGGCTGATCAACTGATCAACTCTATAGTAGTCATATCATCTGAACTTGGCTACACAACTGAACTGGCCAAACAGCTTAATCTAAATATGTGATCAGTAGTCTTGGAAAAGAACACAATTTTAGGTACTGTTGCCCTTTCTCTTTGCCTTAATTTGTTTATTCTCACAGATCCTTGCAGTTGTGAGAACAGAACCTTTGTTATTTAATATGGACCACTGAGTCTCGAAGTTTCCTCCCTGGTTATTCAAGACAGCCTGTGAGAACCTGTTGAATAGGAGATTGGCCCAATGGAATAAACTCCCACTGTCTAGTGACAATGTGAAGTTTTCCTTTTGAATCTGTCCTATAGTTTGTGCTTTCGTTTAAGGTATCATTTGAGGTACCATTTCCAAAGGATTCCTTGGGAAAAGGAGACATTGATAGGAAGAAGTGGTTATCATTTAAGTGGTATCATGTTAAGGTATCATTTCCAAAGGATTCCTTGGGAAAAGGAGACATTGATAGGAAGAAGTAGGCTATATATTTACAATAAAATGATTAGTACATTTTAATGACCTTTAGAAATACTTACAATATGTAGAAGAAAAAATACTTACTAAACTTTTAATGAAAAGGCTAATTCCAGGAAAAAAGCATTGAATGTGCAAATAAAATGTTTATGCCAACTACTGGATCCACTTCCTCTGCCTTTCAGCACTCTACTCCTTGCCAGAATTGCTAACACAGAAAGCAAAAACCTAACTTTCTCAACTCCCTTGCTGTGATCTTCTGGGCACAATTTAGTTTTTGCTAAGAAGATGTTACATGCATTAAATGACTGAGTTACATTTTCCAGAATATCTTTTAAAAGATACCATGGTGGACAACTCAATTAAAACCCTGTTCCATGCTTTGGTTCTAATATGCAACAGCATGTGCATAAATAGGGAGTAATTTATATAGAAACATGTTCTCTCTTCTCTTTGGAGAAGCATTAGTTCTCCAAAATTTTAATAAGCTATATTTGATGCAGCTGCTCTTATTAATGCAGTGTTAGGTTACCTTAATAAATGTGTACTCTGCAAATCACAGGCTGTTAGACCCATTCAATTCTTCATTTCCTCAACTATATCTGGAGTATTTGCTGTGCTTCAGTGGGGTGAATACTAGAGAAATGCTAAAAAACTAAAACTCTCATATGATCAAGAAGAATGACTAAGGGAAAGCGGGAGAGAGTGTTTTTAATATATTTAACAGATTAGCTTAGAAATTCTCTTGCCTCTGGAAAGAGTTTTTGTGACAAAGCCAAAAGAAAAGCCATATCATGTTTGAATTTGACGTGAGTCACTATGAAAGTTTTAAGACAGATCGTGTTATGGTCCATTATTTCACCTTTCTAAGAAACAGTTGACAGTGTCTTTTCTGATTCACCCGTGCAAGTCTCAACTTTACCAGTGTTGCTGGCAGGACTCATTTATTTATGTCTGTGTGGAATTTATATATTTTTATTTTTGTGTATCTCAAAACTTTTATAATCACACACACACACACACACACACACACACACATATATATATATATATATTTTTTTTTTTTAATTACTGACCTGAGGATAAAAAACAAATGATTGGGAAAATAAGCAAGAGATGGTTTAAGATAAAAAGCATTGACCCTGCCCAATTCTAGCTCCAGATACATTTAGTAAACTGGAAAAAGGAGAGATTTATACAGCATATTATCTAGAATCTTTGTGTGGGAAGGTGTCAGTTGCAAGGGGGAGGCCTAAACTATACTGGCACAGTAGAGACAATTTTGAGGAGTATCAAAAAGAAAATTGTCTGAGGTTCTCTCTACCCCCAAAAGCCTCCAACAGCATAGAATGGTGTGGGAGATTATTAAATATTTCTGTGACCCCCAAATTAAGTAGAAGATGCTAGTGAACCTGAAAAGGGATTTTGGACCATGACAATGAGGATTGCAACAAAGAGTGACCAAGGGCCAGGCAAAAAAAAAAAAAATCAGGAAATGACAGAATGTAGCTTATGACGTAGGGCTCAGTGCTGTGGATACAGGCAGGTCACAAGTTAAATGAGGGATGGATTCCCATATCCCCCCACCAATCCACATTTCTCAATGTGACATTAGCTCACCAGGACTGACGTGTTGTCTCAAGTAGGGAAAGGGCTTGAAAGAAATTGAATATAAAAATATGAAGGTACATTTTTGTACTCCCGAAATTGAGGACTTGTAAATTTAGACCTTCTACTTGAAAGTGAACAAATGTTTGCTCTTCATTTTTTTAATTAGTAAACTTTTTTAAACAACAGTTCTAGGTTCAGAGCAAAATTGAATGAAAAGCAGGAGTTTTCATATATGTTCTATCTTCCCCCAAACACCATCCGCCTTCTTTTCTAACTATTGACCTCCTGCACCAGAGTGCCACATTCATTATAATCATTGAACCCACACTGACACATTATTATCACCCCAAATCAACAGTTTATATTAGAGTTCACTCCTGGGGTTGTACATTCTATGAGTTTGAGTACACATAGATGACATGCATACACCCCAGCAATATTGTACGGAGTAGCTCTGCAGCCCCCAAATCCTCTGTGCTCTGCCTACGCATTCCTACCTCACCCTAAACCCTGGAAACCACTGCTCTTCTAACTGTCTCCATAGTTTTGCCTTTTCCAGAATGCCATATAGTTGGATTCACACAGTATGTTATCTTTTCATATTGGCTCTTTCATTTAGCAACACATACTTAAGTTCCCGCCATTTCTTTTAACAGTTTGATAGCTCTTTTCTTTGAAGAATATTACATTGTGTAGATGTTCCAGAGTTTGTTTATCCATCACTTGTTGAAAAGCATCTTGGTTGCTTCCAAGTTTGGGCAATTATAAATAAAGTGGCTATAAGCATTGTGTGGAGGTCTTTGTGTGGATTTAAAATTTTTAAGTGTATTTGAATAAATAACTAAAAATGTAATTGATGGCTTTAAAGAAATTGCCAAACTGTCTCTTCTAATGTGGCTATGAGAGTTCCCTTTTAAACAATATTCTCTACAGTAATTGGTGCTGACAGTGTTTTGCATTTTTGCCATTCTAATCTAATAGGTATGTATCTGCCCATTTTAAAAGATCAAAATGTCATTTTTATTACATATGAAGCCAATTTGTCCATAGTCAAAAGTGTTTGCTAATCTTTGATGTTCCACAATGGCTTATCTCTAGGTTTTTGAAAAGAATTGGATAACAATGAGCCCCCATACCTAGGACCTGTGTGTCTATAAAAAATGTTAGCTGAACAGACCAGAAGAGAAAGAAGTTCTTAAGAATTAGTAATAATTAGATGATTCTTATGCAGTTTGCCACACTCACTTTGCTTCAGGCATGCACGTCCAGAAATCTTGCTTCGGGTTTGTTTGTTTCTGAGTACAGCAATGCAATCACTTTGAAAGAAACTCAGACCTGTAGTTTCCCTGGGCTATGGAGAAGTAAATAGGACTTATTCAAAACTATCACTTTTGTTGAAGGTATCAAAGATTCCTTACAAATTTTTTTTTTTTTTTTTGAGACGGAGCCTCAAACTATCCCCCTGGGTAGAGTCCCATGGCATCATAGTTCACAGCAACCTCCAACTCCTGGGCTTAAGCGAGTCTCCTGCCTCCGCCTCCCAAGCAGCTGGGACCACAGGCGCCCACCACAACGCCTGGCCATTTTTTTTTTTTTTTTGGTTGCAGCCATCATTGTTGTTTGGCAAGCCCGGGCTGGGGATTCGAACCCACCACCTTAGATGTATGTGGCTGGCGCCTTAGCCGATTGAGCCACAGGCGCCGAGCCTATAAATATTTTTTTTTCAAGTATAATAAGCAGGAGTTGTAAAAAACAAACATACACACAAAGAAAAAGGTTATCATGAGAGAATTAGCAGAAAAAAATTTGAAAGCTGGAACAGATCCCAAAACACTTAATATATTGAAAATATGCTAGAAATATCAGATGCAGATTAGAAAACAATTATTATTTATATGTTAGATTTTTTAAAAAAAATTCATAGATAATGGCCACCCTGTATACATGTGTGCATGTGTGTGTGTGAGTGAATGCTTGTTATGAGGACAACATAAAAGTATAAAAATTGACAAAACAGATTTGAAAGGTATGAAATGGAAGTTCTAGAAATAAAACTACAATGAGGAATATTTAAAACTCAAAGAATAGGTTTAAAAACTGATCACATATTCTAAAGAGTAAAGTAAGTAGAAGAAACATCAGAAGAAATTGCCCAGAGCAAAGTTCTCAGAGAGACAGATTATTTCCTTTTCTTGTCTTATTGCATTAGCCAGGGCTGCTGGTCCAATGCTAAAAAGCAGTGATGAGAAGGGACATTCTTTTTTTTTTTTTTTCCTATTGTTTGGGATTCATTGAGGGTACAAAGAATTAGATTATACTGATTTCATTTGTTATTTAAAGTTCCTCTTATAATTTTGTCCTGGGAGAAGGGACATTATTACCTTATTCCTGAGCTTAACAAGAAAGCTTTGAGATGCTTACCCTTAAGTATTATATTAACTGTAGGATTTGTGTGGGGGGTGGGAGAGGAGGAGTTGCAGATGTTACTGAGTTGAGAAAGTTTCCCTCTATTCCCACTGAGAGGTTTAAAAAAAAAAAAATCATGAACTACTTTTTACTTTTAATCAGTCCCACAGACTTATATGTGCATATCCATTTAGAATAGAATTCTGGCTAAACCTGGCATCAAAGCACATCTACATTCCAACCTTTGCTACAATATAGCCAGTTATTTTCCTTTAGTACTAAAAAAGCTTACAAATTGACACACATGCCAGGCAACCTGCAAAACTTGTTATCGTTAATAGAACCGTTAACATTTTTATCACATTTTCTTTCTAACATTTCAACTTCAGTTTCCTTAGTTTCTGTTCTACTTAATTCCAAGTCACTTTTTGAGAGAGAATACTTTTTCACACAGTTCCCCTGTTCATTTGTATTACCAGATAAGATTCAGTTATTATTTTCATATAAGTGGAATGGAGAAAAAAAAACCCAACTATTTTATGTTTCAAGGATCAGAAAAAAAAACACCACTGCTTTATCACATCATGTTAAATGTCTCAGACAAAGAGAACAGTAAAGACCCCTGAATAATAAAACCAGACCCCAAAGGAGACTGATTTGTCTTTCATTTACTGAGGCCAAACTATTTAATTTTCAAACAGTACGGTCACATTTATGTAAAAAGGAGGAATTTTTCTTAACCTAGGCTCAATGTAGCATTCATGCCGAGATGTGACAGGGTGGTAGTGAGAATAATAACTCTTGGACATGACAAAATCTCAGGTGTGAAGATTCTGAGAGTTGTTTGAGTTCCACAGTAACCTGGGGATAGAAATACTTGGTGAAGCCTGGATGTATCTGCAGGAGGTTTTATTTTATCCTAAAAGGAACATGTATTGAACATCTTTGTAGGCTAGAATATGCTAGGAACAGTGCCTAGTGTTTTACATACATCATCATATTTAATGTACCTTGGGGGGTGTTAGTGTGTGTGTGTGTACAAGTGTGAGAGAGAGAGGAGTAATCTAAACATACACAGAGATAGTTTCACTTTATGAGGGAGATAATTGGGGTTAAATAGTTTAACAAAGATCAGTCATACAGCTAATAATTGAAGAAGAATAGTAATTAGATATTCTGGCCACAAAGCCAAAATTTTTCCATTATGCTTTTTCCACTTCTACCCCATATTCCATTACAAGCAAGAAGGATGATTTACCACTGGGTGGGCAACAAGTCATGGCAGACATACTGTTTGGGGTGCTAACAGTCCACATCCTATGAAGCTCCTGCCAGAGAATTCTTAAAGCCAGCATCTCTCAGGCAATTTAATAATAACAACTATTAATAATAACTAATATTAATATAAATAGATAACATTTAAAGAGCATTCAAATACAGTTTTAAATACTTAGTTTGAATTAATTAGCTCATGTAATCCTCAAAATAGTGAAAACAATGAGTAGGTGGCATTATTATTGCCCTTTATGAATAAGGAAATCAAAGCATAGAAAAATCTTCACATAGCTATAAGTCAGATTTAAAACCAAGCACTTGGTGAATAGGAAACAATTAACACCTCCTCAAAGGAAGATGTTAAGAAACCCCAAATGTCTACAGGAGTTGTGGTTGGCTAACACTCTTGGCTAAATCCTCTGATTTACTTCAAATTGAATAGAGTTTTATAGGCAAGAGCTCAGGACAGCAGCTTGGCCCCAAAGCACAGATGCCTAGAGACTAGCAGACTAGTTTGATTCAAGGCCTAAGTCTGCAGGCACCTTTTTTTTTTTGGCCTTAAATAATGTGTGTGTGTGTGTGTGCACATCAGTTATCAGTATGCTGTCTCATAGCTCCAAATCCAGACTGTAATGCCCACTTTACAAAAATGAAACTGAACTCTTTCAAATATCTAGTTTTGCTTTCCCAGCGAGGAAGATGCTGAGCTTTGTCAGCAGCTGGCTGCTCACTCACGCAGCCCCTATCACAGGCCTGGCTTCCCTCACATGTGTTCTTAGAGCATGTGTATATCCTCAGCTCCAGGTTCTGCAGATGGTGGTGTAGCTGCTCACCACCCACTGGCTTCCCCAGCACCCAGCTCCTGAAGATGGTGGTGTAGCTGCTCACCATCCACTGGCTTCCCTGATGGGGAAGCGGGAGGGTGGGAACCTCTTGATGCTCTATGTCCTTATATCTGTTATTGGAAAATAGAGGTTGCTCCTTATCAATATTATTTTTATATTCCTTGGATTCTTCTCTACTTGTTAGTCCAATCCCCTCTTATAGTTGATAATTCTCATATTAAACTTTCTTTGTTCAAATTAATGTGTTGTTCTACCCTTAATAAGACCCTCAGATAATTAAAAACTTTCTCTCCCATTATAGGAAAAGATGGTACTCTTTACTGGAAAATGAATAAATCATCTTATTATATGAAAACTGTCTAGGAAAAACTAGTAAATTCACTAAATCTCAAGTCTGATAAAAAATTAAGTTTCTGCTAATTGTTAAATATAATCTTTCTTGGCTTTACTTAATATACATGAAACAATTCCTTGAACTAGTATCTGAACATATTCCAGGACTATGGAGTTGACTATTAAAGGGTAAAGTGTTATGAAATAGTTTTCTCTTCTTGGGCTACAAATTAATCTTTTGTGTCTAGGGCCACAGCTCTCTGATACTTCTTTTTTCCAATAACCAATTTCATATGAAGCTCATGTCCCTCTAACATTAGAAACGCTGTAAAGCAATAAGGTCATTTTGCCAAATCAATAATAACTAGATTGCCATCTTCCAAAACACGTGAGTCAGTAAGATTAAATAGGATGCTGAATTTTCCCAATGAAAATTCACTGAATGCATTAGTCCTTTCCATCTTGAATACTGTAAACCTTCCTTGTTCAAATAAGCATCAACTGGTGTAATTGCACAATTTAAAAAGGTAGTAGATGTTTAAAGAAAGGAAAAAGTACATATTTATATACTTAAAACAGTATCTTTCACATTATTATGGGTGAAACAATTTCTCTGAAATTACCATACTTCTGGGGTCTAGAAATTACATTAATGGTAATTGAAAGCCCATTTCTCAAAGTATTGATGTGTGTGCACAATTTAAAATGCATCTTGTTTACACACACAGATTAAAGCATAACATTCCTACGTTTAAGTGTATTAATCCCAAGAGAAAACATTACATTACTGGTCACATTTTTGATGTTTCCATTTTAATCACTAAACAAATGCTGTTCCCAATTAATTTGAGTAGCGCACTTGTTCTAACTACGATTTAACTCTGCTGTTACCATACCACTTCTTAGCTAACTATAAATTTGCTAAATATAAGTGCTTCTGTTTTCAAGCAAATGAATTTTATGTGAACTCATTTCCACTGTCACAGGATCAATTCCCTGTTGGCATTATAATCTATTGTATTTGTGGATAATAGGCAGAAAATGAAATGGAACTTTTCTTTCTGATAGAGCTAAATCCATTAGTGAAACTTCAAACTGTATAGCTAAAAGGTCATTTTACTTCATTGTATTGTGTTTTCTTTTTCTTAATCTAAGAATTCAATGTTGAGTCAACATTAAAAAAAAAAAATCCTCTTAATGCTGACCAGTAATGTTTGCCGTTCTTCATTGCACAGCATTTTTGCCTCTTAAAATCTTTAGCTATTACCCAACATTTAAATTGTATAAGATTTCATGTGGCCTTAGTTATTTTTAAACTGGAATCTCAATAGACTATATGTTGTATATAATCACTGAAATTTTTCTGAAACATTTTTAAACTATATTAAAAAGTCTTATCTGTTCCTTAAAAATAGATTTTAAATCTGATGTTTCAACTGAGATGCCAAGATGCTAATGAAAGTAGATATCAAAGTTAGTGTGGGAGTGTCCCTCCAGGAGGAAGCCTCAGAACAGATCCCAAGAGCCTGCTGCAAGGGCCTCATACCCCCATCCCACATGTAGGGAGACAAAAGCAGAAGTGAATTCAGTAGAAAGACATTTGTGCAGAAGTTTTCTTTGGGGAATGTTGTACCCCATGACTGAAACCTAGTGAGGAGCCCCATGTGGAATCTACTTAGAAAGTGTAGTGTGCAACTACTTCAGAGAGAGTGTGTGTGTGTGTATGTGAACGTGCACGTCTGCGCGCGCGCGCGTGTGTGTGTGTGTGTGTGCAGAAGCACAGTGGACTGACATCTGATCTCTTCCTATAAAGTCTACAGAGTGAGAGACAGCATGACTAAGGGCTCTGGCACCATAACCAGAAGTATTACTATTACATTAAAATTTGTCTGGCTCTCAATGTCCATCAGAACAAATTTGTGAGTGTGTTTTGAGGATCAGATGTGGGAACTCCCACAAAAGAGAGCAAACTGGCCTAGAGATGCTTCTTTCTTATGAGGAAAAATAAAAAATGGAGGAAGGAGAACAGAAAGAGACTGTGGAGAGGAGCTGACCAGGACCTCAGCAGCTTGCTGTTGCTGGACAGATAGAATGATTTTCTCAAGTCACAGAAGAGCCAACAGAGGGACCTTTCCAAAGAACCAGTGGAGGAATCCATCAAACAAAAAGTCTTTAAAAAATCCCTGCTAGGACAGGAGATACTAAAGCAGACTGTGATCTTAAGGACTTAAGAAATAATGACCTAAAAAAAAATAATAACCTGTATTCCCTTATATTTCTTCCCTACCATCACATTTTTTATTGTTCTTTTAAAATTTTAAATTAATATGAGGGTACAAATGTTTAGTTTACATTGTTTTGACTTCTAAGGTAAAGTTCAAGGTGTAGTTGAGCTCCTCACCCAGCTCCTCACATTGTGCACATTAGGTGAGATCCACCAATCACCCTCCCTTCTGTCACCCCCTCCCCCCACCAGACTCCACTTGTGTTTTTTTCTTTCTTGTAGGCCTGTAGTTGTTTATATATTGGTTTCCTATTAGTATTACATTGGATACTTTTTTTCCATTCTGAAGATACTTTAGTAAGAATGTGTTTCAACTCTAGCCAGGTAAACACAAAAGATATAAAGCCTACCATCACATTTTGACTCTGGTAGGGTTGGAAGGAACAGCTCAGGGAGAGAATGACGGACAGAGAGGCCAGTGTGAACACAGGAAGCCCAGCAGAGAGGGGCAGGGTGAAACTCTGCACCAGACAGAGAAGGTTATTGAACGAAGACTGAGTGTGGACTAATAGATTGAACTAGACAACCGATTTTCTGAATTGAGACTGCATTTTTTTGTAGAAAGTGACCTTAGAATTTCCCATTACCCAAGAGTAATGAAGCTGTTAAAGTTTTCATTTAGAAATGGAGAAAAAAACTTCTACTACATGTGCTTTACATGGACACTGGAAAACAAAATCATGTAAATGTTATGGTTACATTCTAGGAGCTGTACTTGTTCAGTTGCTTCAATTGTGTATAAAAATCTGTATTTTGAATCTGAGGGACCCTAGCTGTAAGTGTGTAGGAAAAAAAAGATATAATAGGTTTATGTAAATTTATCTGCGTTAATGTTCAAAGAGTAAAGGGCATGCAACATTAGAATAAAATGCCTCAAGGAAAACAGCACTTACATTAATTGAAGGAAAAATGAGGTAAAAATTCAATGTACTTCCTCAGCAGCAGTTTTAAACTTAATAATAACAGGAGTGCTCATAACTCAGTGGTTAGGGCACCAGCCACATGCACTGAGGCTGGTGGGTTCAAACCCAGCCCGGGCCTGCTAAACAACAACAACAAAAAACTTAAGAATAATAATGGTTAATATATGCTATGCACTTATTTTGTACCAAACATTGTCCTGAGCACCTTGTAGTGAGAATTTCCACAATGTACTCTTTAGCTCTACAAAGCAGGTAATGCTACCATCTCCATCATAAGATAAGGCAACTAAGACACAGGAAAGGTGACTGAGTAACTCACTCAAGATCACTGAGATAGCACTAAAGTGACAGAGATGGATCCAGAGACAGAACTCCTAACCAGGAAAGAGCCTCTTCTTGTGACCTAAAAGGCAATTTGTATAATTTGTATAATTATTTATCCATTCTCCAGTTTTCAGAAAGCATCTTTTATACTTAATTACATTGTTTTCTCATACTATTTTACCTTTATGAAAAGAACAAAAGACCATAGGTTTAATACAGATAAATCAAATGGCCTGTAGTCCAAAAAATTAAGGATGCAAATTTCAGGAAAAATGATTTAGACATTCATCTTTCAGAATCAGTATGTCTAGAAATTATTTATTTAGTAGAGTAAAATGCCCGTGATGGAGGACTCTCGAGCAGAGAACATGTTCAAAACTGGGAAACTTAGGAGCCCGAGCTAGCAGAGCCAAGGACAGATGTTGAATCCCAGGTTCTCTGTCTTGTTACGCCATTTATGAGTTAGGGAAATTGTGATAGCGTGTCAACACAAACGTGTTTTAAGAGCCAAACTGGATAGTGAAAATGGAAGTAAGTGCTTAAAAGCTGCTTAATAATATTCTTAACTGGAATGTGAAACTCCTCAAGCAACACTTCAAAGTAGTGTTCTCATATTCTTTGTTAATTCTTTAATAATAGGCTACACCATTCAACAGTAATGGAACTTGGACAAAATACATCCTTGAGAACATAGACGTGTCTAGAAGGATGCCGAATTTCTAATACAGTTCATTTTCCAGTTTATAAAAACAATACATGTCTTTTGAATAATATTAAGAAAGTACAGATAAATACACTATAGATCAACACAGAAATAACCTGTAAAATACCATCCTAATGGAAACACTATTAATATTTTATGCTTTGCTTTTTTTCAAAATAAAGACCATATTATAAATCATTTTGTCTAGATTCTTTCAGCTAATTTAATATTTTGAGCCTGTGTTTCATTCAAGATCATTTAAAATCTTACTCCTGACTCGGTCCATCACCCATGGTACAGCAATACATGTGTTCTTTATTCCTCTCCTTCTGATCCCAGTGCTTTTTATATACTTTCCCCAAGGCAACCAGGGCAGTAAATAAGCTCTCAAAATGCTAGACAGTTATGTCCTGCAAATTCAGAATGCTTACCCCCAAATTGGCATTTTATGTGCAAGTAGTATTTCTGGAGTTTCAGAGGTCCCTAAGAATGCTACCCAGACCCTTTTTAATAATACAACATCTAATAATTTACATTTTAAAAGACTCCTCACTTATTATTGTATTGTTATTTCCTTATCTGCAGAGAAAAAATTTAGGGACCAGTTCAGAACATGATATATCCTATCTGGTCTCCTCTTGAGACTAAAATTTCTTGGGAATCAAAAAAAAAAAAAAATTGGTCCTGCAATTTTCAAGTGAAAACAACCCACCTTCATTTCTTTATTGCCATTATGTTTTATTTAAGAACCTGAACACTTAAAAATCAAGAGAAAGGCTAAAACATTCTTCAGTGTTCTTGGAGAGAGCTTTATAAGTTAAGAATTGTTACTAACATAGGTCACAGTTGAAGGGGGAGACAGGCTGTGACTCTCATCAATGTTAAGTTTGAAGAGATGCTGAAATGAACAACTTTGAAAGAAAAACTCACTCAAACTTCTCTACCAGGAGACAGAAATTTAAGAATGCTCAAATGGTAGAAGAACTGAGTTGCCAAGCACCAGTCACTCCAGAGCAACATTTCCAGTGTGAGTGAACATGGAGAGATTCATGGCCTCCATGATAAACGTGTGGCAATCGGGTGGCGCCTGTGGCTCAGGGAAGTGGGGCGCTGGCCCCATATACCGGTAGTGGTGGGTTCAAGCCCAGCAAAAAAAAAAAAAAAAAGAGTGGAAATCTTTGGTGACCTGAGTGTTTTCAGCTTTCCTGTCAGTGGTAGAACAATATTTTAAGGAATATAAGTACCAAACAGAAAAACAAAAAGGCCATCCAAGGAGAAGTCTCCTTCTGGAAATGTAAATGAAAATATCAATATATAATTTAGCCTAAGAGGAGGCTATCTCAAGTGGTCTTGTCCTACAGAAGGAAATAATGACACAGGGTTAGTACATATTAAAACTCCAAATTCACACAGTGGGAGAAGCAAATCGGATTCCTTCTATAACCCATCTAAATTATTTAATTTGGGATTTTTTTCTAGTATTGGTAAACACTTTAGGATGAAGTAATGATTTTGATCAAATGATTTATTAATACACTAAGTCCTCATTCTACAGAACCCTTGAAATGTGCATCATTTAAGATGACATCTTTTCAAAATCACAAAGAGGTTACTTTTCAAGTACCAATATAGTGTTTTGAGATGTGCATGTGTGTCTATGTGTGTATCTTCATTTAACATTCTGACAGAAAATCATTCTAAAATGTATTAAATTTTATGAGGTTTCCTTAAAAGCACATTGGGCATAATGTAATTTTCCTTGATGACCCAAAGTCTTCATTCTGAATATTAATTATTATACTGTGCTGTAATGAAATTACGACTGCAAGTCCTCCAAAATGTATACTCTCTGCTGCCCCTAGAATTACAGAATTTCAGAATTAAATAGGACCACAGAGCTTGTCCAGCCTTCTCAATTACACAGGAGAACACTACTGTCCACAGAAGAGTGATGTGATTTAATTAAGGGGACACAAATCCACCCCACGTCTCCCAACTTCTCAGCCAGAGTCCTTTCATTTAACCCACACAGCACAACAGCTCAACCTGTGCTTTCATTAGCTCCGCCTTGTCTTCTGCAGTTTTTGTCTATTCTCCCTCGTTATGTTCTATGCTCACCCACTTCACTGCTGGTGGTAAAATCTCCTCCTCCAGTAACCGTGCACTCTAGTGATGGGTGGGGCAGTTCTGGGTTGTGGGAGGGCGCGGGGAGTCCATGGGCCTGAGAGGGTGATGCTGGAAGGCAGCCCGTGGGGAGATACAATTTAAAGGATGTTCTAACTTCACTCAGGCAGTGGATCTAACCAACAGTAGAGTGCAAAGTATAAAGCCAGTGAGGAAGGGGCACAAAAACTAAACCACCATGCAGGAGGTATTGGAAGAAGCAAGCCCAGGGAAGTGGACTGAGTGAATTCCAACGACTAATGTCTGTGCTGTCTTTTAACCCCAATGCAGGTTGACTGTATTGAAAATAAGCCCACTGAAAGGGAGAGAGGGTGCTTGCTTTTCTCATTGCTCCTGGACCATGCTAATTTGAACCTGGATTAGGAAAGAACTCATTCCTTGGATGTGTAGATAGGAATGTCATGCAGATCTTGGGGAGTAACCTGACAGGATTGACTATAAACAATAGGCATTGGATAGGAGGGGGGAGGGGCTGGGATAGTTCAGAAGACGTATTTGCTTTCTCTCTGGTAAACAGCTCTTACTGGCTTTGCCTCAGAGCTCTCTGAAGTTTCAGAACAATTGAATTTCTGGTAGGTGAGGTGTTAATTTATGGTTTGCCCTCCCCATCAACAGAAGAAGCAGCACCTCAGTGTATAAGAAAGAGGGGGAAATGGCATTTTAAAAAGGGGGTGCATTTAAGCCAGTTCTACTAGGACGGTGAGTTTTCACTTTTAGAAAGATTGCCCTTTTGTTTAAAATGAGATGACTGAGGCTGGCAGAAGTAAATGACCTGTTCAGGGTGAAACAATGGCAAAACTACTGCCTCAAATTAAATAATCCAGTGCTCCAAGTGGTGACAATAGGTAGGTTATTGGCATCTGGGGAGGCCCCTGCCTACGTGGTGGGCACAGGAGATTCTGTCAGCCTCTCTTTCTCCCTCTTTCCTGTAGTGCCAGAGGAAGCTTTGCTTTGCTGCATGGTCTGGAAGACAAATTGGTATTCTCTGTAAGAACAGACAGGATGATTCATGCTGTGTGGTACATAATTAAGGTCTGTGAACTCAAAATGAGCAAACCAGGATGTTAGTAATCTGGGTGGAGGAGTGGCTCAAGAGGGCAGCCATACCTTATTCTTTATTTTAATCTCTTTGAGGTAGAAGAGTTTAACGTCTCTGAGATAAGGGAACTTACCCAGAATAGGAATTCTTTTCAAGTTTTTTCCTCCCCTACCTCTTGATCTCTCACTTCTATCATGAAAAAAATATATGTGAATATATATGTGTATAAATTTTTTATTTTACTGCCAAGGAGCTATCTTTTTCTCTCATCCCCTGCACTTTGAAGTGTTCATTTAATTCAAACAATTATTGAGGCCAGGCAACCTACTAGAGGACCAAGGATTTCAAAGCCGCACGTTACAGTGTGGTTCTTACTTTCACAAAGCCCAGTCTGGTTGGGTAGACAAACATGCAAATGAATTACAGGGATAATTATCTGGCTGTTTCATGATGGGTAAAACTTACATTCCATAATTCCAGTCTCTTTAAGTGGAAAATGACAATAATAATATTTATCTTACCAATGGTAAGTGTTATATAAGAATTACGATATTTAAATTATTTTGTAGTAAACTTGGCACATATTAGATGCTTAATACAAAATAGGAAGTGATAACACAAACTAGTATGTATTCTAAGTGAGGAATAACAGTCATGGAAACAAAGGAAAGGGGAGGTGACTCTGCCCAGAAGAAGCGGACATTTGTTGCTTTATGATGTGGACATTTGTTGTTTTATGAAGGGGACATTTGTTGCTTTATGAGTGCCCAGCAAGCACACATCTTTTCTTTGGCAACAGCATCCGATTTCCTTGGACAAAGCACCTGTGCCCCACACTCAGCCCATGTGTTTCTGTGGGAGTTGACTCCATTTTTGGTTACATGGCATGCCCAGTAGCCTTTTCAAAGCTTCTGCAGAATCTGGGCTTACAAAAGGTGCCCAAATACTAAATTCAAGGGCATTGAAAAATGAAAAAATAATTAGTGGGGGCATTTTCCTTTTGTGATTTCCTTTCACAGCACAGAAGTGTGAGGGAGAAGAGAGGAAGGTTGAAGAGACACGGCAGGAATCTAGATCCCAAGTTGTAAAAATGTCCAAGGGGGCACTTTAAGGCCATGATTGACTAATATTTTACTGTTAAGTTGTTTGCTTTTCAATGATGTTAGTCCTTTCCAGCTTCTCAAATCTGTTGCAGCACGTTTAACACACAAGGTCTTGTGTGAGTATTTCTGTTTATTTGTTTCTCTGGAAAGCCAGAGAAGTGTTGCTCCAGAGTTAAGCTGTAGCAGCACGCCACATTGGCAGACTGATCCATGAACTAAACCAGATCAGTGGAGGGGCTCAGAGCAACATGTGGCCAGGATATTGTCAATTACACATAGGAAACTTCAAAAAGTTGGATGGTCAGAGGGCATAGGACTTCCCAGAGTATGAAATCATAATTTGAGCCCATTTTATCTATTTTTAAAGGAATAGAGGCTCTATGACCCTGGGGCCTTATCTTAGGTTTTTTTCAGGTTTGTTATAACTCTGATGTGATAGACATTTGTACCTGTTTAAATCCCTGCCCTGGGTCTAAACCAGAAGCAGAAGCATGCCAATCCATGGGGAGCCTGTTTCAGAGGAGTCCAATTGATTTAGCATCAGCTACAGTTATACGAATTCTACCACAAACATTGTGGAAAGCACTCTAAGGTCACTCTTACCAGAACTTGGGTAAAGAAGCTGTTTGAGATTGAATCCTTGTGGCAGAAAACCAAGGACATGAAATGCCAAATGAGCTCTCAAGAGCAGTGCTTCTTAAATTTTCACGCACATGTGAACCTACCAGAATTCTTGTGAAAGCACACATTTGGATTAACAGGTCAGGAGTAAAACCTGAAACTTTGCCTTTCTAACCAGCTCCCCAATGAGGCAGAAGCTGCTGGCCTGGGGTCTACATTTGGAATCACAAAGCTAAATTCCCTCATGAAATAACAAACAATATACAGGACCTTGAAAGTTATTAAATGAATTAGCCAGAATTTCTTCAAACGTGGAGTCTTTTTGGAAGAAAAGGGAAAGCATTTAGAGGCAGTCCCCAGGCTATAAAAGAGATAGTTTCTGTAGGTTTGTTAAGTCAAATTTGTATGTAAGTTGGAACAGACACATTTACCTATCACCTGTAATAGCCTCCATTCTTAAGTGCAAGTTGTTTATCAGTCAGATGTTTACCACTCGAGGACTCCCTGTAATAGCCTCCATTTGTAGGTGTGAGTTGTCTGTAATTCACATGTTTGTAACTTGGGAACTGCATGTACTGGAACGCTGAACCATCTATTTGAGGGCAGTCTCAAATAAACTTGATTTTTACAGTAGATTGATGATTAGACAGGATTTTGGGTCTTTGGTAGATGTCCAAAAAGCAAAAACCAGAGATAGTCTTCCAAAGTGCAATATAAAAGCCTAGAGAGAATCCCGAAAAGGAGGAACTATCAACTCTCAGAGACATAAACAGAATGTCAAAAAAAATTACTATATTTAATGTTTACCATCTGTCAGGCACTATTTGAAGCCTTTTACCACATAAATTCTTAATATCCCAGCAACTGTATGAGGTAAGAACAATTGTTCTTGCTATATTGGGGGTGAGGAATTTAAGACTCAGAGGGGCCAAGTTTCTGGCCCCAAGTCACACGGCTTTGGCACTGGACCACAGGCAGGGCTCCCCTATAGTCCACGCTCTAGTCACTATGCTTTCTCCATTTCCTATTTTCATTTCACAAAAAGCTTTTGATTCGGAGATCAATAAATGTCCACAATGCAAGACACAATAGGCATTTTTGGTCCTCCAAGCAACTCTGGATATTAGAATCATTTCCTTTCTTCTCTAAGTGTTATCTTGCTATCCGTTGCTGGTTCTCAGGGACTGAACTTTCCTAGTTTCTCTTCTGTTTTTCTTCATTTCCTCTCAGTTTTTTTCTCAGTACCATTCTTCTTTATCTGGCAACTAAATGTTGAAATTCCTTAGGGCTAAGTCAGAAGTTCTCTTATTTTCTTTCTTTCGATAGACAATATTAACCACTGCTTTGATCATCACCTCTAAGAAGGTTCCACATACCCACTGTCCTTGGAAATTTAGATTCATATATCTAATTGGATGTCTCTGCTTGCAAGACTGAAAAGTTAGGTCAAAAGAAATCAATCTAAAACTGAGGTCAAGATGGCTGCCTCCATCTTCACCCACAGCAACGCATCTCAGAGCAAAGGTTGCTTTCTGTGACCTATTCCTTTGTCTTTATTATTTCAGCTCATAGACCCACTTCCAACTGCCAAGATTTGTATCTCTGAAGTAAGCTTTTCCCTGGCCACTGGAGTCTGCTCTGCTTACCCAACATGGTGAGCTGAAGTGCTGAAGAGTCTGGTTAATGAATGATTGCCAGAAGGAGAGGAGCTGGGGCATAAATACCCAGCTCTGCTTCCCTTTAGGTAGGACAACTCTGAGGAATATGTGCAGAGTTCCCCAGCAGGCATAATCTACTGTAGTCCACAGTGGTAAACTCCTCAAAATGTGCCTTTTGTTACTGGTCCTCCCTTCTCTGTCTTTCGTCCTCTCTCCCCGAGTGGTGTTTCCTGGGATCAACTCCCAAATAAGTCACTTGCTCTTAAATCTGTCTCAAGTTCTGCTCCTAGAAAAGACCAGACCAAGACATACCCCTTTTACCCTCTGATTTTCGTAATTGTTCCCTTCTTGATGAGCAGGTGCACCATGAGACTAATTCCACTGACTGAAAATCCAGGGTCATCCGTCACTTCTTCCATTCCCTTCCACTCCATATCACCCATCACCAAGTCCTACAAATTCTGTCCATTAAATAGCTTCAAATTGTCCATATCTCCGTATCCTACCACCAATCGCTTAGTCAAATTACTATCATTTTCTCACCTGCAACAGTAAAAAATACCTCTAACTGCACTCCTACACTTTTGACTCCCTCGGTTCAGCAAGAATATAACGCAACTCTATTCCACCTCCTGTTTAAACCCTTGGGTAGCTCCCAGGTTAGCTAGTAGCCTGCTGAGCTAGTGCACAAGGCACCATGGGATTTGTTTATGCTTTTTTCCAGCTTCATCCTGCCTCAAACTATCGCTCACACCCTGAGCTCCACCCACTCTGAACCTTAAGCTAGTGTTCTTGTGTTTTCAACCTCACTAATGGATTTTAGTGAGGTGTGAAAACAATTTAGTTGTTCAAAGTCAGAATTTAATTTTAAAGAAATGAGAAGGGGAAAAAACAGACCAGAGTATAATTTGTTAGACGTTTTCTTTCAAATATATATGTGTACTCCATCATGATGGAAATTAAATTGTAATCAAAGATCACACTTGGGAAAATAATGCCTTAAACATACCATATTCTCTCCTGACGCTGAGCTTCAGCAGATGCTGCTCTCTCTGCCTGGAAAGCGCTGCCCCAAACTCTTAGCCTAGGAATTCCTGCACACTCTCTTAATATCAACTGCAAAGGGGTAGGGAGTAGAGGGGGCCTGGATCTAAAAGACTGGTCCCCAGGCAGCACCACATATACCTGGGGAGAATGTGACATAATCAGGGAAGATTAAAAGTAAAAGCCATAAGGAATCCAAACAGAGACTGGAGGATGGCTACAAACCCCAGCAAGCCAAAGGACATGGTCGGGGAGCAGGGGAAGCTGGCCCTGCAGAAGTTCCTCGTGTCATCAGAGTGCAGCTATCAGGACCTCTGCAGGACACTGGCACGCTGTGACAGGCAAATCAGAGGTTGAAAACGCTGTGGCAAAGATCTATTTAAATAGCTCAGCTCGTAGCTCAGTTGAGAGATAGCAAGCTTATTTGTAGAGATAGAAACTTTAGAGGGTTGGGGAGGAGGGGCATACCTAAAAGATGTTAAGGAGAGAGAATCCATAAGATTTGATTACAGACCAGTCTATCTCACGTGTTTATTAGACTCCAAATAGTTGTAAATTGGCATTTTACAGTTGACTTATATGCACTCCAGAGCCTACATTAATAGGGTGAAGACCTTGAATCTGGTTGGAAAAAAGGGAAAGAGCATTCCTATGTTTCGGCCTACTAGCAGCAAGTATGTGTGTGTGTTTGTCTGTATTTCCTCTTTTTTTTTTTTTTTCTATTCAGTGCGAGAGGAGAGCTCTTAGGTGTGGGTGGCCCACGAGGAAGCAGAGGCAGAATTGTACAGATGAGATGAATTCAAACCTTTCAACTGGTAGGTAGGAAACACAGGCTCAGAACCTCATTGTAGTAGAAACTAAGAACTAGTGGTGCAAGCAGATGGCAGGCCTTCAACCAGCTAGAGGGAGATGTCATTCACTCAAGCATGGTGGGCGGAGGTGTGGCTCCTAAGCATGGTCCACCTGAGTCTACTCTTCCCACACCAGCAAAGCCAAGAAAGTTCTCTAGCCCATGTATACTCTGTTCCCACCATCACCAACGGTGCTGGGACACTACCACACTTCACTTCTTGGTAACTAAAGCAGGTTATTGTTGGGTTCCTGACTCCAGATGAGAGTTCTAATTGTAAGTAAAGAGAAATAGTTACTTTTTAAAATGAGGATATGGATCAGGGTTATGGAAATTTATATAAAAGAATAGGCAGTCGGGAGGAAAAGTGAAAGAATTAAATACCTGAGTAGGTATAAAGGATAAAAGAGAAAGAGGTATAAAGGAAGGATGTAAGACTTGGGGACTGAGAAGAAAGTGGGTACCAATGACCAAGATGGGGTCATCTGAGAAGGAGCAGCCCAGGTCATAAGGGAAAAGTCCATTAGTTTAGCCTGGGGCAAGTTAACTTGGAAAACAAGGGTGAGAGATTTCCTGCTGATGTGTTATTTGGGGAAAATGTTTTACATCATCTACGACAGTTTTATATTCACTTTGACTCAGAAAGACAAGCTTAGTGGTTATAGTAGGAGGAATAAGGGCCTGAAAGAGCTCTGCAAATTGCAGGGGAAAGTATTGATTGCAGTTTTTATCATCTAAG
>CAUYQV010115260.1:0-10766 GCA_963574575.1 Galagoides demidoff
CTGTCATCCTGGGTAGAGTGCCTTAGCATTATAACTCATAGCAACCTCAAATTCAGCTTAATAGATCCTCTTGCCTCAGTTGGCTCTGTAGATCCACCTACTTCAACTTCCCTGAGTGCTAGAATTAAAGGTGTGAGCCAACATGCCAGCCTGCCTTTTGGTTTTGTTTTTAAGTAATACTTTTTATTAGAACTTTGCTCATCCATCTTCAACTCTTTCAAGTAACATTAAAAAAGATGGCTTTGTGTTACAGGCAAAGAATCAGATGATAGTTTGGAGCCATATTTCTTTCATTTTTGAGGCAGTCTTTGTTGCTCAGGGTAGAGTGCCATGGCATCACAGCAACTTCAAACTCCTGGGTTCAAGCAATCCTCCTGCCTCAGTCTCCTGACTAGCTGGGACTATAGGCACCCACCACAATGCCCACGTAATTTTTTTTCTTTTTCAGTAACAGGGCTCAAAGGATCTTCCTGCTTTGGCTTTCTAGAGTGCTGTGATTATGGGCGTGACCACTGTGCCTGACCCAGAACCCTATTAATTTTCTTTTATTTATTGAGACAGAGTCTCACTTGTAGTCCTGGGTAGAGTGCAGTGGCATCATAGCTCACAGCAACCTCAAACTCTTGGGTTTAAGCGATACTCCTGCCTCAGCCTCCCAAGTAGCTGGGACTATAGTTGCCTGCCACATTACGTGACTTATCTTTCTTTTTTGGTAGAGATGGGGTCTCAGTCTAGCTCAGGCTGGTCTTGATGCTAGAATTACAGGTGTAAGCCACTACACCTTCCCTAGAACCCTATTTCTTGATCCTGTTTTAAACTCAAAATTTTAAGTTTAAGGGATTCTCTTGCCTTAGCCTCCCAGATAGCTGGGACTACCAGTGCCCACCACAACGTCCAGCTGTATTTTCCTGCAGTTGTTGAGCTGGCCTGGGCCAGGTTCGAACCCACCAACTTCAGTGTATGTGGCTAGTGCCACAGGGCTACTGGTGCCAGCCATTTTTTGTTCTGTGAACTCCACTGATTTGAGCACTTAATATTTTAAGATTGCCTTCACTCTATAATTTTTGCTCAGTTACTGTTATTTAGTGATTACTGCCTGTACATCTTACCTTCATTAAACTTCAAGCATTTTGTACCAACATTGGTAAATAAAAGAAACGATGGTAGTCACACATTGCTTCACAAACAAGCAGTCAGAATTACATATTACCTAATAATACAGTAGTCTCTCCCTTATTTCCAGCTGTGGTTGGCAATAGTCCCAAACATTAGAAAAATTCAGGAGTAATTCATAGGTTTTAAAGTGCATATTGTTTTTTTGAGACAGTTTCACTTTGTTGCTTTTGGTAAAGTGCTATGGCCTCTAACTCCTGAGTAGCTGGGACTACAGGTGACCACAATGCTTGGCTATTTGTTGCAGTTTGGTGGGGGCTGGGTTTAAACCTGCCACCCTTAGTAAGTGGGGCTGGCACTGTGGCCACTGAGCCACAGGCACTGCCCAAAATACTGTTTTGAATGGTATGATGAGATCTGCTATATTGCTCTGTCCCACTGGGATGTAAACCACTTAAGAGTCTGGTACCATCTGGTTTAGGCTAGTTGTGGAATGTATCCCCTGCAGGTAAGAGAGGACCACTCAATTTAGGTAAGCCAGAATGAAGTTGATGGGCAGGGTAATTTGGGTAAGATGTAAGGAAAAAGTTGACTAAAAACTGCATCTCTAAAAACAGCTGGGCGTTGTGGTGGGGACCTATTGTCCCAGCTACTTGGGCTGAGGCAAGGGAATCGCTTAAGCCCAAGAGCTTGAGGTTGAGGACTTTGGATCTTTATATTAAGAGCAGTGCAATCCTTCAACAAGAGGCACAGAAAGTACTTGGATGAATAAAATTGCCTCCTAACTGGTTTTACCCTGTTCCCCTCTGTGTTCCGTTTTCAGTAGAGTCTCTGATTCAGTTATCTCTTGTTTATTCATAATAACAAACCACCCCCAAATTCAGTGGCTTTGGACAACAAAACATGATTTTGAGGGTTGGCTGGGCTCACCTAGGCAGTGCCAGGTCAGTGGGAGGGTTATAGCCAGTCTTCCAAACGCTTTGGTCTCTAAGATGATTGTTTCACTAGTGTATCTGACAACTCGGCAAGATGGTTGGAAACTACATTCTATTTCCCTTATTGGATTCTACTTTTAATTAACAAAAATTGTATAGTATATTTGGCCAGGTGCTATGGCTCATACCTATAATCCTAGCCCTCAGGGAGGCTGAGGTGGGAGGATTGCCGGAGGCCATGAGTTCTAAACCAACCTTAGCAAGAATAAGACCCCATCTCCACAACAAATAGAAAAATTGGCTGGGTGTGGTAGTGTAGGCCTATAGTCACATCTATTCAGGAGGGAGGCTGAAGCAGGAGGATCACTTGAGCCCAGCATTTTGAAGTTGCATGAACTATGATGATACCACCGCACTACATCTGGGGCAACAGAATATGATTCTGTCTCAAAAAAAAAAAATTGGCTTGGCACCTGTGGCTCAAGTGGCTAAGGTGCCAGCCACATACACCTAAGGTGGTGGGTTCGAATCCAGCCCAGGCCCGCCAAATAACAATGATGGCTGCAACCAAAAAATAGCTGAGCATTGTGGCGGGCGCCTGTGGTCCCAGCTACTTGGGAGGCAGAGGCAGGAGACTCGCTTGAGCCCAGAAGTTGGAGGTTGCTGTGAGCTGTGATGCCACAGCACTCTACCCAAGGGAGACAGCTTGAGGCTCTGTCTCAAAAAAAAAAAAATGGTTAAAATATTTATGGTATACAGTGTAATGTTTTGAAGTATATGTACATTGTGGAATGACTAAATCAAGCAAATTAATATACACATCACCTAATGTAGTCATCATTTATTTGTGGTTAAACCTGTTAAAATCTATTCTTGGTCTGGGCATGGTGGCTCACACCTGTAATCCCAGCATTCTGGAAGGATGAGGCTGGAGGATTCCTTAAGCTCAGGAGTTGCAGAATAGCTCAAGGAAGAGTGAGACTCCATCTCCACCAAAAATAGAAATTACCTGGGCATCGTGGTAGGCACTTGTAGTCCTAGCTACTCAGGAGGCTGAGGCAGGAGGATCACTTGATCCCAGGAGTTTGAGGTTGCTGTGAGTGAGGCTGACACCATAACACTGTAGGTTGGGCAACAGACTGTGAGACTCTGTCTCAGGGAAAAAAAAACTACTTTCAGTGAATTTCAAGTATATAATACATTATAGACTAAAGTTACCAAATTGTACAATACATCTCTTGGACTCATTCCTCTTAATTGAAAAAAAAATTTTTTTCTTTAGAGACATAGTCTCACTTTATCGCCCTCAGTAGAGTGCTGTGGAGTCACAGCTCACAGCAACCTCCAGCTCCTGGGCTTAGGCAATTCTCTTGCCTCAGCCTCCTGAGTAGCTGGGACTACAGGCACCCGCCACAATGCCTGGCTATTTTTTGTTGTTGTTGCAGTTTGGCCGGGGCTGGTTTTGAACCTGCTACCCTTGGTATATGGGGCTGGCACCCTACCCACTGAGTCACAGGTGCTGCCCTTGAAATTTTTTTTTTTTTTATTTGAGACAGAGTCTCACTCTGTCACCATGGCTAGAGTGCCATAGCATCATAGCTCACAAGCAATGTCAAACTTTGGGGCTTGAGCAATCCTCTTGGCTCAGCCTCCTAAGTACCTGAAACTACAGGTACCCACCACTATGCCTGGTTAATTTTTCTATTTTTAGTAGAGACAGGTTTCTTGCTTCACTCAGGCTGGTCTCGAACTCCTGAGCTCAAGCAATCCACTTGCTTCAGCCTCCCAGAGTGCTAGGATTACCGGTGTGAGCAACTGTGCCTGGCTCTAATTGAAATTTTGTGCTCTTTGACCAACATCTCATTTCCCCCATCATCCTTCTTACTGCTCCCTCTCCCTGCCTCTCATAACCACCATCCTACTCTCTGTTTCTGTGAGTTTGACTATTTTCCCACATTATGAATGAGTTCATGCAGTATTTGTATTTCTATGTCTGGCTTATTGTATTTAGTATGATGTCTTCTAGGTTCATCTGCTGTAGACAGAGAGAGCCTTACTATGTCACCCTCAGTAGTGTCATGGCCTTGTTTTTTCTTCTTTAAGACAGTCTCACTATGTTGCCCTGGGTAGAGTGCCGTCGGTCACAGCTCACAGCAACTTGTTGCCGTAAGGGTCTTGTGGAAAAGCGATGTCACGGAGAATAAGCACGCTTATTGAAATTGTGTTTTAGGCTTGGCACCTGTGGCTCAATTGGCTAAGGCGCCAGCCACGTACACCTAAGGTGGCAGGTTCGAATCCCCAGCCTGGGCCCGCCAAACAACAATGATGGCTGCAACCAAAAAACGGCTGGGCGTTGTGGCGGGTGCCTGTGGTCAGCTACTTGAGAGACTGAGGCAGGAGACTCGCTTGAGCCCAGGAGTTGGAGGTTGCTGTGAGCTGTGATGCCATGGCACTCAACCCAGGGGGATAGCTTGAGGATCCGTCTCAAAAAAAAAAAAAAGAAATTGTGTTTTAAATAAAGGTGACTATCTGCTTGCTCAGGCAAAATGGCAAGCTTCTTTATTTGCAGTTAGTTTTGTGTAGGGAAATTTTGTATGTGTGCACAATACAGCAATGACTTCATCGATCCATTTAAACATCATGTGACTACCTCATGATTAGCTTCTGATAATCCACTTAACATACACCTTTTGACATAACCCTTTCAACATAACCCAGTTTAACATAACTTAATGGAGAACATGTTGTTAACCATCACTTCTTTGTTCTTATCTGATGATGCCTGAGGCTATGGAGGAAAAAGGTAGATTGAATACCTGCCCTTGCTGGCCTTGCCGTTTGGAGACTGTTACTCTAGATCTTTAAATAAGGCATAAAGAAACTTCTTGGGCATACAGGAAATTGTGTGCAAACCTCTGCTCCCATGTAGGCCTTAAGTCAGGGGGGGTTTTGCTGGAACCTTTTATAAGGAATTTTCAGGCTGGACAGAATTCTCAAAAGTCTTTCTCGAGCCCAAGTTTCATCTGTGCCATTAGATACCTGTATGCATTGGGTAAATTCCTCTTCTCTTGAGGTCCCAGAGCACATTTCCATTCCTGGACCCATCAGCATGCGACCTTCATTATTTACCACAGATCAGGAAAGGTTACTGATGGGTATCTGGCCAGTTTTCCAAAGGGCTTTTTTATTAGCCTTATAAAGTCAACCTTAATTCCTTAATGCAGTAAATGCTATTTCAGCCAAAGCCTTGATCATGTTAGGCTCACAACCAACCTGGCCACATGGGATTCTGCCTCAGTTTCTTACAAGTATGCCTGCACAAAGTCTTTTCACTGCTCTCTCTCAAATGGCTTTTTTGGCCAGAGGTGAGACAGAGTCTCACTTTATTGCCCTTGGTAGAGTGCCACGGTGTCACAGCTCACAGCAACCTCCAACTCCTGGGCTTAGGCGATTCTCTTGCCTCAGCCTCCCGAGTAGCTGGGACTACAGGCGTCCGCCACAACACCCAGCTATTTTTTGTTGCAGTTTGGCCGATGGGGCCTGTGCCCTACTCACTGAGCCATAGGCGCTGCCTGCAACTTAAAATTCTTGCATGACAGCTCACAGCAACTTCGAACTCTTGGGCTCAAGGGATTCTATTGCCTCACCTTCCTGAGTAGCTGAGATTACAGAGTGCCCACCACAACGATCAGCTAATTTTTTAATTTTTAGTACAGATGGAGTCTCACTCTTGCTCAGGCTGGTCTGGAACTTGCTCAAGGGATCCTCCCACCTCAGCCTCCCCGGGTGCTAGGATTACAGGCATGAGCCACTGCATCTGTTTTTTGACCCTGCATCTGATTGTTTTGACTCAGCCTCCCAAGTAGCTGGGACTACAGGCACCCACCACAATGCCTCACTATTTTTTTATTGCAGTTTGGCCAGGGCCAGGTTCTACTCCCTGAACCACAGGCACCGCCCTTCTTTTTCTTTTTTGAGACAGAGTATAACTTTGTCTCCAGTGGTAGAGTGCCATGGTGTCATAGCTCACAGCAACCTCAAACTCTTAGGCTTAAGCGATTCTCTTACCTCAGCCTCCCAAGTAGCTGGGACTACAGGCACCAGCCACAAAGCCTGGCTATTTTTAGAGACAAGTCTTGCTCTGGTTCAGGCTGGTCTTGAACCCATGAGCTCAGGCAATCCACCTGTCCTGGCCTCTCAGAGTGTTAGGTTTACAGGTTTGCACCACTATGCCTTTTTCCCTGTCTTTTTTTTTTTTTTTTTTTTTTTTTTAAGACAGAGAGAGTCTTACTATGTCACCCTCAGTAGTGCCATGGCGCACAGCTCGCAGCAACCTCCAACTCTTGGGCTCAAGTGATTCTCTTGCTTCAGCCTCACAAGTAGCTGGGACTTCAGGTGCCTGCCACAAAGCCTGGCTATTTTTTTTTGTTGTTGTTGCAGTTGTCATTGTCGTTTAGCTGGTCCAGATCAGGTTCAAACCCACCATCTTTGGTGTATGTGGCTGGTGCCATAACCACTGTGCTACAGGCACCAAGCCAAGAGACCCTGTCTCTCTCTCTCTCTCAAAAAAAAAAAAAAAAAGCCAGGCATTGTGGCAGGTGCTAGTAGTCTCAGCTACTTGGGAGGCTGAGACAAGAGAATTGCTTGAGCCAAAGAGTTTGAGGTTGCTGTGAGCTATGATGCCATAGCACTCTACCAAGGGTGACAAAGTGAGATTCTGTCTTCAAAAATAAATAAAATAGAAATCAATGAATTGGGGGGAAAATAAAATGACAACACCAAATATTGGTAATGATGTGGAGCAACAGAGACATTCATCTCATGTATTACTGGTTTGAGTGGAAAAACGATATATGTTCAAGGACTAGTTAAGGTGGAAGATGCAGCCTAGATGCACCAACTCCTCCTGTAGGTTACATGCCTTCGAACAGACCTTCCCAACTGGTGAGCCAGGGGTGGGTGGCAGGACTAAAGTGGCCTTAGTCCCCAAAGCCTCATTTTCAATCCTACTGCAGCATGCAAATTATTCTTTTTTGTATTACCATCTATATGCATGAGAAGAGTTAGTAAACAATATCTCCTAATATCTTTACTGGGCTTTCAGTAAAGAACTAGGAGATATTTTATGTTTTTATTTTTTTGTAGAGTCTCACTTAATTGCCCTTGGTAGAGTGCCGTGGCATCACACAGCTCACAGCAACCTCCAACTCCTGGGCTTAAGCAATTCTCTTGCCACAGCCTCCCGAGTAGCTGGGACTACAGGAACCTGCCACAGTGCCCGGCTATTTTTTGGTTGCAGTTTGGGTTGGGGCTGGGTTTGAACCTGCCACCCTTGGTATATGGGGCCAGTGCCCTACGTACTGAGCCACAGGTGCTGCCCAAGGAAATATTTTAGAAAACTAAGTTCTATTGGATCAGGGCCTTATCTTACTTAACTGTCTGCTGGATCTCCCACAGCTAGAATAGTATCTTGGCATATAGTACTTGCTCAATAAATGTCTATTAAATATACAAGTGCATAACAAAAATTTTCAATGGAGTACTAAGAGTAAAAACTCACAAATAATATAATGTCCATTTAGAGAATTAAATTACATGCTTACATAATGGAATATTATCCAGTAGTTAAAATAGATGAACTAGAAATCTATGCATGCATTTCTTTTTTTAATTCTTTTTTTTTTTTTATTTTGCAGTTTTGACTGGGGCTGGGTTTGAACCCACCACCCCTGGTATATGGGGCCAGTGCCCTACTCCTTGAGCCACCAGTGCCACCTAGGTATGCATTTCTAAAACTATATATATGTATATATATTTTTGAGACAGAGTCTATGTTGTCCTCAGTAGTTTGTTACAGCTCACAGCAATGTCAAACTCTTAGTCTTAAGCGATTCTCTTGCCTCTGCCTCCCAAGTAGCTGGGACTACAGGTGCCCGCCACAACGCCTGGCTATTATTTTGTTGTAGTTGTCATTGTTGCTTTAGCAGGCCCGGGCTGGGTTTCAACTTGCCAGCCCTGGTGTAT
Organism: Galagoides demidoff; assembly: GCA_963574575.1. Lineage (NCBI taxonomy): Eukaryota > Metazoa > Chordata > Mammalia > Primates > Galagidae > Galagoides > Galagoides demidoff. Next base: position 8,073 of record CAUYQV010115260.1, read on the forward strand.
CTGGCACCAGGCCTAAACAATACAGAGTGCAAAACAACAAAAACAAAACAAATTGCAGAAAGATATGTACAACTTACACAAAATTCTTTTTTTTTTTTTTTTTTGAGACAAGAGCCATAAGCTGTCACCCTGGGTAGAATGCCATGGCATCACAGTGCACAGCAACCTCCAACTCCTGGGCTCAGACGATTCTCCTGCCTCTGCCTCCCTAGTAGCTGGAATTACAGGCGCCTGCCACAACGCCTGGCTATTTTTTGGTTGCAGCTGTAATTGTTTGGCAGGACCAGGTTGAATTCAAATCTGCCAGCTCAGATGTATGTGGCTGGCACCTTAGCCACTTGAGCCACAGGTGCCAAGCCTTACACAAAATTCATAAAGCATAAAACCAGGCTATGTACTAGGTATAAAATTACATATGCATGAATGATCCACACCAAATTAATTGTTGCTTCTGGAGAAAATAGAAAGGGAATGTCATCAGTAAAGTATCTGCAAGAGGACTCAACTCAATTAGTAATATTTTATTTCTCATATAAAAAGCTGGAGCATAACAAAATGCTAGGATTTAACAGGACTGCATAGTACTTATGTTCTTTGCACTTAAAAAAGAACTTTTTTTTGACAGTCTTACTCAGTTGTCCTGAGTAGAGCGCTGTGGCATCATAACTCACAGCAACTTCATACTCTTGGTTCAAGCCCAAGTAGCTGAGACTATAGGTGCCTGCCACTCATCTGGCTTGTTTTTTTTTCTATTTTTCAGTAGAGACAGGGTCTTGCTTTGCTCAGGTTGGTCTTGAACTTGTGAACTCATGTTCTTGCCACCTGTCTTGCCCTCCTCAGAGTCCTAGGATTACAGGCATTGAGTGCCCAGTCTGTACTTTAAAAGATTTTCACTTTTATTAATAATTTTTTTTATTTTTATTTTTTTGCCAGGGCTGGGTTTAAACCTGCCACCTCTGGCATATGGGGCTGGCGCCCTACCCTTTTGAGCCACAGGCACCACCCTATTTAATAATTTTTTGAGACTGCTATGGTGTCACAGCTCACAACAACCTCAAATTCTTGGGCTTTAAGTTATTCTCTTGCCTCAGCCTCCCGAGTAGCTAGGACAACAGACACCAGCCACAACGCCCAGCTATTTTTCTGTTGTAGTTGTCATTGTTGCTTAGCTGGCCTAGGCTGGGTTCAAACTTCGTGTATGTGGCTGGTGCCACAACCACTGTGCTACGGGTGCTGAGCCTACTTTTATTTTTTAAGAGACAGGGTCTTGCTATGTTGCACAGACTGGAGGGCAGTGGCTATTCACAGGTGTGATAAAGGCACACTACAGCCTTGAACTTCTGAGCTCAAGCAATCCTTCTTGCCTCAAGCTTCCCAATTAGCTGGGACTACAAGTGCCCACTACTGCACGCAACTTTGTACTTTTATATGTGTTAAAACCATCCACAATTTTTAAAATAGAGCAAGATTGATAAGCGAATCTAAGAATGTATTCAAAAAACAAACAAATGGAACAATTCACTACTTGATCTAATTAAAAAAGAAAAACGTGTACAGAAGATAAGTAAATAAAGAAGAGGTACACAGAATAAACTAAGAATACTTTGCACAACTCTACAGAAACACGTTTGGAAAGCAAGCCTCACTGAAGTGAATATTTTTTCTAGAAAAATTACAAGTTATGAAAATTGATAGGGGAAGAGGAAGAGGGAGAAACTAAAAGTACCAAAGAAATGATCCTCAAAACACCAAAGCTCCAAGCACAGATAAATGCACCTTATATCCTTTCAAATTTCTGAGAAACACATTGCTTTATCATCATTATTTTTTGAGACAGAGTCTCTATGTTGCCCTTGGTAAGTGTTGTAGCGTTACAGCTCACTGCAACCTCAAACTCTTGGGCTTAAGTGATTCTCCTGCCTCAGCCTCCCAAGTGGCTGGGACTACAGGTGCCCACCACAACGCCTGGCTATTTTTCAGGGCAGTTGTCATTGTTGTTTAGCTGGCCCAGACTGGGTTTGAACCTGCCACCCTTGGTGTATGTGGCTGGTGCTTTAACCACTGTGCTATGGGCGCCGAGCCCATTTTCTTTATTATTTATAAGCTTTTTTTTTTTTTTTGAGACACAGTATTGGTAGAGTGCTGTCGTGTCATAGCTCACAGCAACCTCAAACTCCTAGGTTCAAGCAATCCTCTTACTTTAGCCTCTCACTAGCTGGGACTCAAGGCACCCACCGCAATGCCCAGCTAGTTTTTCTGTTTTTAGTAGAGATAAGGTCTTGCTCTGACTCAGGCTGGTCTTTTTTTTTTAGTGATTTTATTTATTTATTTTTGGCCGGGGCTGGGTTTGAACTCGCCACCTCTGGCATATGGGGCCGGCGCCCTACCCTTTTGAGCCACAGGTGTCACCCTCAGACTGGTCTTGAACCTGTAAACTCAGGTAATCCCATCCTAAGAGCCTCAGCCTCTCAGAGTGCTAAGATTACAGACTTGAGTCACTAAGCCCAGCCCATGCAAATTTTTCTTTTCTTTTCTTTTTTTTTTTTTGAGCCAGAGCCTCAAGCTATCCCCCTGGGTAGAGTGCCATGGCATCACAGCTCATAGCAACCTCCAACTCCTGGGCTCAAGCGAGTCTCCTGCCTCCGCCTCCCAAGTAGCTGGGACCACAGGTGCCCGCCACAACGCCCAGCCATT
>CAUYQV010115261.1:0-12867 GCA_963574575.1 Galagoides demidoff
CCTGGGTAGAGTGCCATGGCATCACAGCTCATAGCAACCTCCAACTCTTGGGCTCAAGCGAGTCTCCTGCCTCTGCCTCCCAAGTAGCTGGGACCACAGGCGCCTGCCACAACGCCTGGCCATTTTTTGGTTGCAGCCATCGTTGTTTGGCGGGCCCAGGCTGGGGATTCGAACCCGCCACCTTAGGTGTATGTGGCTGGCACCTTAGCCGATTGAGCCACAGGCGCCAAGCCCTCATCTCTGTTCTTAAGGAGACATACTACCACTACAAACTGGTATGGTTCTTGTATTGTTTTTCATTACTTAAAGTATTTTTTAATTGTTGAGCTATTTGCTTTAACTACATGATATTCTGATTAATGTTGACATTGTATAACACTTCTTTTCAGTAAAAATATTGAATTTAATAGTATAATTATACACAGGCCCTTCATATCTCTAGGTTCCACATCCCTGGACTCAACAACTGCACATAAAAAAATTTTCAAATACTGAATATTAGCCTTTTTTTTCTCTGTCATTCCCTAAATAATATAGTAGAACAACTATGTAGCATTTGCATTGTACTAGGTATTAGAAATAATCTGGACATGATTTGAAGTATGTGGAAGGGATATGTATAGGTTTTATACAGATACAGTCATGTATCACTTAGTGATGGGGATATATTCTGAGAAATGTGTCATTAAGTGATTTTGTCATTGTAGAAATGCATAGAGCTCCTACACAAACTTAGGTGGTAGTATTGCTTCTAGGCTGTGAACCTGTGCAGCAAATTGCTGTACTGAATAGGCAATTACGACACAATTGTGTTTATCTATAAATGTGCAAACAGAGAATGGGTACACTAAATACAGTATAAAAGATAAAAAATGGTGTACCTATATAAGACACTTTTTTTTGGACACATAGTCTCATTCTGTTACCTGCGGGGAGAGTGTTATGGTCCTCATCATGGCTCACAGCAACCTGAAACTCTTGGGCTCAAGAGATCCCCTTGGTTCAGCCTCCCCAGTAGCAAAGACGAGTTACCTACTGCAACACTGCTAGTTTTTCTATTTTAGTAAAGGTTGGGGGGGGGTCTCACTCTTGCTCAGACTGGTCACCTCAGCTTCTCAGAGAGCAAGAATTACAAATGTGAGCCACTACATTTAGCTGGGCACCTTTGTGAATAGAGCTCACAGGACTGGAAGTTACTCTTAGACAGTGAATGAGTGGTGAGTGAATGTGACCTACTATAGACTTTATTTATATAAACATTGTACGATTAGACTACACTGACTCACTAAATATATAAAAACTTTATTTTTGTAATTTTTATTTACTTATCTTTTTTTGAGGCAGAATCTCCAGCTGTCATCCTGGGTGGAGTGCCCTAGCATCACAGGTCACAGTAACTTCAAACTCTTGGGCTCAGGCAATTCTCTTGCCTCAGCCTCCCAAGTAGCTAGGACTACAGGCACCCGCCACAACACCTGGCTAGTTTTTTGTTGTAGTTGTCATTGTTGTTTGTCAGGCTTAGGCTGGATTCGAACCCGCCAGCCTTGGTATGTGTGGCTGGCACCCTATTCGTTGAGCTACAGGCGCTGCCCTTGTAATTTAATTTTTTTTTTTATTAGAGTCTCACTTTATTGCCCTCTGTAGAGTACTGTGGTGTCAAAGCTCACAACAACCTCCAGCTCCTGGGCTTAAGTAATTCTCTTCTCTTGCCTCAGCCTCCCGAGTAGCTGGGACTATAGGTGCTTGCCACAGTGCTATTTTTGTTGCAGTTTGGCCAGGGCTGGGTTCGAACCCGCTAGGCTCAGTATGTGGGGCATGGCACTCTACCCATTGAGCCACAGGCACTCTCCTAATTTTTAATTTTTTTTTTTTAACAAGATTTTTTTTGAAACAGAGCCTCAAGCTATCACCCTGGGTAGCGTGCCATGGCATCACAGCTCACAGCAACCTCCAACTCCTGGGTTTAAGCGAGTCTCCTGCCTCCACCTCCCAAGTAGCTGGGACTACAGGCCCCCGCCACAACGCCTGGCTATTTTTGGTTGTAGCCATCATTGTTTGGCGGGCCCAGGCTGGATTTGAACCTGCCAGCTCAGGTGTATGTGGCTGGCACCTTAGCTGCTTCAGCCACATTTTTAATTTTTGAGACAGTCTGTCACCCTGGGCATAATGCTATATAACCATCATCATACCTCATAGCAACTTTAAACTGTTAGGCTCAAGACATCCTTTTGCCTCAGCCTCCCAAGTAGCTATAAGCATCTGCCACGATGTCCAGCTAGTTTGTCTATTTTTAGTAGAAATCAGGTGTTCTTGTTTGGGCTGGGTTGGTCTCAAACTCCTGAACTCAAGTAGTTTACCCACCTCCGCCTCCCAAAGTGCTAGGATTCTAAAACTTCGTTTAATAATACATTGATCTTAGTTTACTATAATTTTATTACTTTAGAAACTTACAACTTAGAACTTTTTGATTCTCGTATTACAACATTTAGCTGAAAATACAAACACTTTGTATACCTGCACAAAAATACTTTCTTTAGATTCTTATTTTTGTAAACTTTTCTCTGTTTAATTTTTTTTTAATTATTTAAACTTTTTTTTTTTTGAGACAGAGCCTCAAGCTATCCCCCTGGGTAGAGTGCCATGGCATCACAGCTCACAGCAACCTCCAACTCCTGGGCTCAAGCGAGTCTCCTGCCTCCGCCTCCCAAGGAGCTGGGACCACAGGCGCCCACCACAATGCCCGGCCATTTTTTGGTTGCAGCCATCATTGTTGTTTGGCGGGCCCGGGCTGGGGATTCGAACCCACCACCTTAGGTGTACGTGGCTGGCGCTTTAGCCGAATGAGCCACAGGCGCCGAGCCTTAAACTTTTTTTTTAACAACTAAAGATAGATATCTGTGTGAGCCTATGCAGGGTAAAGACGATCAATATCACCATCTTTCACCTCCACTTAATGTTCTACTGGAAAGCTTCAGGGGCAGTAACAGACTTGGAACTTTCATCTTCTATGATATCTGTACCCTCTAGAATGCTTCCTGAAGGGCCTGCACAACTAACTTTTGTTTCCTTTTTAATTAAGAGACAGAATCTCAGTTCATCACCCTTGGTAGAGTGCCTTGGCATTACAGCTCACAGCAACCTTCAACTCCAGGGCTTAGGCGATTCTCTTGCCTCAGCCCCCTGAGTAGCTGGGACTACAAGCGCCCACCACAACGCCTGGCTATTTTTGTTTTGCAGTTTAGCCAGGGCTAGGTTCACACCTGCCATTCTCAGTATATGGGGTCAGTGCCTTACCCACTGAGCCATAGGTGCCTCCCAACGTGCTCTTTTTTTTTTTTTTTTTTAATGAAATCAAATGCACACAGATAATAGATACATTCATGCATATGTGGGGTACAATGTGCTGATTTTTTATCACAATCTAACGTGATAGTGCTGTTACTTTTAAAATTTGTAAAAATAATACAAAGATGTACAAATTAGCAAGTAAATATTAGATTGGTTTCTCGTGTGTGGATATATTCTAAGACAATGGGCCATGCTATGTATACTTAATATGTCACTTATTTTCCTGGTAGTGAGGTCAAGCTGTTTATTCTTTGATTTCTCTATGATAGGCTAATTGAGCAAGCTCCGGTTCAAATGGGAGAAGAGTCAGTGAGGTGGGCAAAACTGGTCATACCATTAGTGGTTCATTCAGCCCAAAAGGTACATTTGCGGGGAGCAACTGCTCTGGAGATGGGAATGCCATTGTTGCTTCAGAAACAGCAAGAAATAGCATCTATTACGGAGCAGCTTATGACTACTGTAAGTATTACTCTAAGGATTTTCTGGGTACTTCATCAGAGGGTGAAGAAGAGAGCTGTTTATTATTACTGAAGTCTAGGCATTTTACCCCATTGCCAGTGAGTGGGGACTGGAAAGAGATTGTAATTCTTTTTTTTTTTCCTTTTTATCAGCTCCCTCCCTTTGCTTAATTGGGATTATATTTCTGAAAAGGGGAGAACATTGATTAAGTGCTGTCTAAGTTGTTACTGTATAAGCCCAATAGGTAGAAATTTAATATGCACATCACCTTAATTTGGTCTGTACAATTTCCTACTTACTACTTGCCTCAGGTTTTAGGTTTTCTGGCCTTTGTTCTTAACAACAGGTATTTATTGAGCACCTTTTAAATGCATTGCAATGTTCCAAGCACTGTGAATATGGCAGTGAACATAAGGAGCTTGTGGAGCTTATTTTCTAGTGGGAGAAAAAAATAAAGTATATGATGCATTAGGTAAAGAGCCCTATGTTAGGCAGGTAGGACTGGATAGAGGGTGCCACCCTCCAATGGATAGAGAGGAATGGTGAAGTGGACAGGGAAGTAGAACATGAGTGTTTATGTTCTAATATCTACTCTAAAAATCAGATTAGCTACAAGATTAGGACATGTGAATAGTGATTTGAAAGCAGTACAGACAATAGCTGTATGGATAACGTGGGATAAGCTCATTCCATGGAAGAGAACCTTGAACAGGCCCTGCTCCTAGGTTTGTGTACACAGGAAACATTGTGGATGTTAGCCAGTAGCGGGGTGAATGAGGGTGAGAGGAATAGAAGATGATGTCAGAGGAAGAGAGGGCCCAATCACATGTGTCCTTGGGGTGGCCATCGTAAGGATTTATTGGTCTAGGTTATATGGAAAGCCTAGGAGTGATATGACTTGGGTTTTAAAAGAAATACTGGCAAACACTGGCTATATTGGTCTGTTATATTGAGAATAAACTGGGGGGAGCATGCTTGAGTAGGAGCAGGAGACCAGTTAGGAGATAACTGCAATAATCTAGGCAGTGGGGGAGCCTTCCAGATTCTAAAACCTGGGGTTATACTTGTATTTTAAATTTGAGAGGTAAATTTACTCTTGGTAATGTTCAGAGTATTACTGCAAGTTATGTTGCAAAGTCTTTGTGGATTGTTTTATTCTGACGAGTTTATTCATTTTTAATATCTTGTTTTAAAATCCTTATAACATTAGTCTCACTATGTTGCCCTTGGTAGAGTGCTGTGGCATCACAGCTCACAGTAACCTGAAACTCTTGGGCTCAAGCAATTCTCTTGTCTCAGCCTCCAGAATAGCTGGGACTTACAGGTGCCTGCCACAATGCCCAGCTGTTTTTTGGTTGCAGTAGTCATGGTTGTTTAGCAGGCTAGAACCTGCTGGCACCCTACTCACTAAGCTATGGGCGCTGAGCCAAAAAATCCTCAAAATTGAGATAAAATATTCTCAGATGTCTGTTGGCCATGAAGCTATTAATGTATTTTTCATTTCTTTTTCTTTGATAAAGAGTATAATTCTGTTGCCCCAGGCTTGAGTGCCATGGTATCAGCCTAGAGCTCATAGCAACCTCTAACTCCTGGGTTCAAGTGATCCTTCTGCTTGAGCCTCCTGAATAGCTGGGACTACAGGTGCCCACCATAACACCCAGCTCATTTTTCTATTTTTAGTAGAACTGAGGTCTCACTCTTGCTTAGGCTGATCTTGAACTCCTGAGATTAAATATAATCATTATAAGCATTAAATATAATGCTTACAGATAACTAGCATTATAGGTGTGAGCCACTATGCCTAACCTATTAATGTATTTTTCTGTTAATAGTGTGAGAAGGCTAATATATTATTACTTGAACTCTAGTTAAGGATGTACATTCTGAAATTATTAGGGTAAAGTATAGTGGTAGAAAAAAATATGCTGGATTGAGAGATGGATAGAATGGCCAGATACTGTAACAGTGGTCACAACTTTTTTGGCACCAGGGACCAGTTTCATAGAAGATAATCTTTCCTGTGTGGGTGGGGAAGAAGGGTTTTGATATGAATCTGAAAGCAGTTGATTTACTATGGTCTCTGTGTGGTCAAGCCTCTGCTAATTATTTATACTTATAGTTTCTCCCTAGCACTAGCATCAGCACTTCAGCTCCAACTCAGATTATTAAGCATTAGTTCCTCAGAAGGAGCATGCAACCTAGATCCCTCCTGTATACAATTGACAGGATTCATGCTCCTATGAAAATCTAAGGCTATTACTTATCTGACAGGCAGAGCCCAAGCAGTGATGGGGAGTGGCTGTAAATAGAATTGGTACCAGTGTGTTTAGCTGCGGGGAATTGGGGACTGCATTGTTAAAAGGCAGACATAGTAAAATGTTAATGGTAAGATCTAGGAGTTTATGTTCAGATACTTACTCTAAAACTCCCAGATTTGTTATGTGCTTTGGAGTTTGTATTTTGGGTTTTTCAAAGGTGAAAGGGTTAATTGGCTGAGGGAAACAATTTTTAAAACTTAATTCTAGTCTTTGATACTGGATTTTTTTTTCCATTCCAAGAGTTTATTTGGTAAATAATTTTGCTTTTGTTTGCAGAAATTAATCTCAGAACTCCAAAAGCTATTTATGAGTAAAAATGAGACTTATGTGTTAAAATTATGGCCTTTGTTTGTTAAACTACTTGGAAAGGTAAGTGTATAGTTAATAGTCCACAATTTTTACCTGCCATCCCTTTGTTGACTTAATTTTGTGCAGTACAGTTGATCCTCATTATTTATTCATACCTTCCTTACATATTTTCCTACTCACTAAAATGTATTTATGAACCTGAAATAACTACTTGCCATAGCATTTTCTGCCATTCATCCATAGCCAGAGGACACCCAGTATACATGTTCACAGTTGAAGTCAAGCAAGGTAATGCTGTGCCCCCCCCCCCCCTTTTTAAGACAGAGTCTCACTTTGTTGCCCTTGGTAGAGTGCTATGGTGGCATAGCTCACAGCAGCCTCAAATGCTTGGGCTTATGTGATTCTCTTTGCCTCAGCCTCCCAAGTACCTAGAACTACAGGTGCCTGCCACAACATCTGGCTGTTTTTAGAGAAGGGGTCTCTCTCTTACTTAGGCTGGTCTCAAACTACTGAATTCAAGCAATCCACCCACCTCAGCCTCCCCATAGTGCTAGGATTATGGGTGTGAGCCCCATGCCTGTCCCTTTGCTCTCTGCCTTTCTGTTTTAGCTCTCATACCTTAAATAGGTATCCTTTTTGTGGTCCATGTAGTGCCATGTTTTCTGTGCTTTTTCTTGCTGTCACCCTGGGTAGAGTGCTGTGGCATCACAGCTCACAGCAACCTCCAACTCCTGGGCTCCAGCGATTCTCTCCTGCCTCTGCCTCCCAAGTAGCTGGGACTCTAGGCGCCTGCTATTTTTTGGTTGCAGCTGTCATTGTTTGGTGGGCCCGGGCTGGATTCGAACCCGCCAGCTAGGTGTATGTGGCTGGTGCCTTAGCTGCTTGAGCCACAGGTGCCGAGCCTCTGTGCTTTTTCTTAATGTTACTGGCTAAAATGGTCCTCAGACAAGTTACCTAATGGCAATAAGCCTAATGGCAGTTTGTTCAGGCATGAGTTACAGTGCTGTTGTCCTTGATTTTGATGTTAAGGAATCAACAGTGTAAATTAAGGTTAAGGTATCATTTAACAGAAACAATATTAAAACAAAGTTATGATATTGAACAGTTGCCAAATGTGACCAGAGACTCAAAGAAAGCTAATTTTATATTTCCCAGAAGAGCCATGGGTCAAAATATACTAATTCAGTGTTTGAGGTGGTCTTAGAACATTAATATGGTGAATAATGATAACCATTCAGCCTGGTTTTGGGGGGAGCCAGTAGGACAGTACACTATTTTATTTAGATCTTTGAACCATTTTGAGTTAGTAGTTGGAAATGATATCATCCACATAAGGGTCCACATTGATTCTTTTGCATGTGGATGCTCTGCTTTCCCAACACCATTTGTTTGGTTTTTGTATTTTGGATTTTTTTTGAAACAGAGTCTCATTTTGTTGCCCTCAGTAGAGTGCTGTGCCATCACAGCTCATAGCAACCTCCAGCTCTTGGGCTAGGGCAATTCTCTTGCCTCAGCCTCCCGAGTTGCTAGGACTACAGCCGCCCACTACAACACCTGGCTATTTTTGTTGCAGTTGCCACTGCTGTTTTAGCTGTTCAGGGCCGGATTTGAACCTGTGACCTGTGGTATATGGGGCCAGTGTGCCCTACCCACTCTGCCACAGGCTCTGCCCCCAGCACCGTTTGTTGAAAAAACTTTTCTCTATTGAATCGTCGGGGTACCTTGTTCAAGAATGAATTTGAGCACATGTGCAAGGATTTATCTTTTATCCTATATGTCTGTCCTTTATGCCATTACCATATGTTTTAATTAGTGTAATCATTACCATATGTTGTGTTTTGTGTTTTTTTTTTTTGCCAGGGTTGGATTATGAACCCACCACCTCCGGTATATGGGTCCAGCACCCTACCCACTGAGCCACAGGCGCCACCCTACCATATGTTTTAATTAGTATAGTTATATAATGAATTCTCTAACTTTATTCTGTTTCAAGATGGTTTTGGCTACTTGAGGCTGTTTGCGGTCTGAGGGTTATTCTTACCTGTATCTGTGAAAAGCTATTGGAATCTCAGGGATTGCAGTAAACCTGCAGATTGCTTTGGGTAGTTGACATTTTAACAATGTTGAGTTACTGGCCTAGATCTAGTAGTTTTCTTGTGGATTCTTTATTTTCAAAGTTATTTATTTCTTTGAATTTTATTAGACTTTTAAGACTGTTAACGTTCATATAATTTTTTCTTTCCTTTTTTTTTTTAAAATAGAGACAGAGTCTCACTTTATTGCCCTCAGTAGAGTGCCGTGGCATCCCACAGCTCACAGTAACCTCCACCTCCTGGGCTTAGGCGATTCTCTTGCCTCAGCCTCCTGAGTAGCTGGGACTACAGGTGCCCGCCGCAACACCCGGCTATTTTTTTGTTGCATTTTGGCCAGGGCCAGGTTTGAACCCGCCACCCTTGGTATATGGGTCTGGTGCCCTACTCACTGAGCCACAGGCACCGCCTCATATAATTTTTTCTTAAAGCATTGTTTACATGTCATTTTTCTACTTTATACTTTTATCTTTTTGTTTGATATTCCCATTTGGATTATATATAATATTTGGAAGTATTTTTTCTATTGGTTTTTGTTTTTCTTTTATTTCTCCCGTTTTCTTATTATCTGTTTTTCTATTTTATTATCAAATGTTACAATTTTCTACATTTCTTTTTCATTCATGAGCATTGGTCATTAACCACTTCTCATGCCTATCTCAGTGTGTGAAAAGGTGGTTTTTATTAGTTACAGAGCTCCACATATTTCCCTAATATTGATGACATTTTTCATACAGATATGTATTTTCTTTGATGTTGCCTTGGTAACGTTTGGAATTTATCTACTTTCCTAATTTTCTTTAACATTTTACAGATATTCTGTTACCTATTATCTGCTTCATTGAGCTATGTTTTTGATCTTGAATTTTGAATGTATATAGAGTTTAGTATTTTCCTTTTTTTTTGGCTGGGGCTGGGTTTGAACCCACCACCTCTGGTATAGAGACCGGTGCCCTACTCCTTTGAGCCACAGGCACTACCTGAGTTTAGTATTTTCTTAAATGCCTGTCACTTTGCATTATTTTATTATACTTAACTCATTTTTTTTGTTTGTAGTTTTTCGCGACAGAATCTCATTGTGTTGCCCTCAGCAGAGTGCCATGGCATTACAGCTCAAAGTAACCTCAAACTCTTGGGCTTACGAGATTCTCTTGCTTCAGCATCCCAAGTAGCTAGGACTTCAGGCACCTGCCACAATGCCTGGCTATTTTTTTGTTGCAGTTGTCATTGTTTAGCAGGCCCAGTCCAGTTCGAACCCACCATCCCCAGTGCTTGTGGCTAGCACTCTAACCACTGAGCTACAGGTGCTGAGCATTAACATGTTTTTTTATGTTTTGTGAGTAATTTGTCGTTTGTTTCCCTGTTAGATTATGAGGTCCTAAGTTATGAGCATATGTTTATTGAGTGAATAGATAAATGAGTGATTATAATGCCCTTATTTTGTTACATGCAGATAAATAACTTCTTAATGATTTTCTTCTTTTAGACCTTGCATCGAAGTGGGAGTTTCATCAATTCTCTCTTACAACTAGAAGAATTAGGATTTCGTAGTGGAGCACCCATGGTTAAAAAAATAGCTTTTATTGCTTGGAAGAGTTTAATAGATAATTTTGCTTTAAATCCAGGTAAGAAAATAATATTTTAACAATTTTTATTTTCTTCTATAAATTTATTTTATCCAACCAAACAAGATAAAAACATGGAGGTTTTCTGATTCTTTGGATGTTTTAATTGAAACTTAGCTATCACTGAAATTTCTTACTTTTGGGTGAACAAGAATAAATTTATAATGAAAATATAATTCAAAGACCAGACACAATTGAAAATCACAAATATAAAATTTGTTTTACATTATTTAAAAAACTGAACAAAATGATAAATACCATTTATGACTATTTCTGTTTGTTACCACTGAGTTCAATACTTTGTACTTAATCTTCACAGTGGATCTGAGGTATAAGTATTAATCACTGTTTTAAAAAGATTAACTTACCAAAGGACACATAGCTAGTAGATAATGGGAGATAATTGTGATTGCCATAGAGTATAAGTATCTGTGATTGGTGACATTTTTTTTTTTCAGAATCTCTAGAACAGTGCCTAATAGTGGGTTAACGTATGGAAGCAATTCCTTTTATTATCCTAACCATTTCTTCTTGTCCAGTGTTTGATAATATATTTATAAGTCGAGTATTTAGTCCAAAAGTGATTTATTATAAACACTAGCTGGTAGTTGATCTCAGATTTAGTCAATACTATATGCTTACAGATTTGCTGAGTAATATTGATTTTAATCCTATATTTTTCTGCCAAAGACCATTAGTAATCCCTTTCCCCTTTTGGTGTGTTTTGTCAGATGATTATTTGTATTGACTATAATTTTATTTAAAATATAGGTTAAAGTATAGTTTTAAGAAGAATTTTTAACTGAAAATGTCATGTTACCTGGTTTTTGCACAGGTTTATGATCTGGGAATTATTTGGGTCTATCCTCCATACCTAGCAGTGTAAAGTAAAGTTAGAAATTAAAATCTGTTTAGGTTACATATTAAAACACAAAATAGAAATGGCTTAAAGAAGGTCAATACAATTCTATATTGTTTGAAATGAGCGCAGTTAGAGTATATTACCAGTATGGATATAGGAAGTCATCAGGGAATCAGATGGCTATCTTTTTCTGTTATCTTAAAGATGCCTTAAATGCAGGCAGTACATGTAGGAAGGAGGGATGGCGGAAAAGCAGAAAGGTCTTATTAGATAAGTCAGCTACCTGGAAAAGTGCCTCCCAGGAATCCCACACACATTTAAATCTCATTGGGTAGAATAGCTAAATGACAGACTAGAAAAAGAAGTTAAACATTGGGCACCTGTCAGTGTCTTGAATTAAAAAATCAGGTTTTAAAATAAAAGCAGACTTTCATTGCATGGCACCTAATAAGTAATCTTCACTACTGGAGGGATGTTAGAGTCCATGTCATGAAACAGAAAGTCAGAAAGAAGGGGCTCGGCGCCTGTGGCTCAATCGGCTAAGGCGCCAGCCACATACACCTAAGGTGGTGGGTTCGAATCCCCAGCCCGGACCCTCCAAACAACAATGATGGCTGCAACCAAAAAAAAAATGGCCGGGCGTTGTAGTGGGCGCCTGTGGTCCCAGCTACTTGGGAGGCGGAGGCAGGAGACTCGCTTGAGCCCAGGAGTTGGAGGTTGCTATGAGCTGTGATGCCATGGCACTCTACCCAGGTCGGGATAGCTTGAGGCTCCGTCTCAAAAAAAAAAGAAAGAAGGTGTGTTACTTCCTGGCTGGAGGACTTGTTCACACAAGGATCTGACTTTATTTTCTTTCTTTCTTTCTTTCTTTTTTTTTTTTTTTTTTTTGGTTGTTGTTGAGACAGAGTCTTACTCTCTTTCCCTGGGTAGAGTTCCATGGCATCATAGCTGACAGCACCCTCACACTCCTGGGTTCGAGTGGGTTCGAGCATGATCCTCTTGCCTTAGCCTCCTGAGTAGCTGGGACTACAGGCAGCTACCACTGTAGAAAAATGCCTGTCTACTTTTTTCTATTTTTCGTAGAGGTGGAGTCTTGCTCTTTCTCAGGCTAGTCTTGAATTCCTGGGCTCAGGTGATCCACCCACCTCTACTTCTCAAAGTGCTAGGATTACAGGCATGAGCCACCCTGTCCATTCTGACTTTTCTTTTTTTGAGATGGAGTCTCACTGTGTCACCTTTGGTATAGTGCTGTGGTGTCACAACGCAGCAACCTCAGACTCTTGGGCTTAAGTGATTCTCTTGCCTCAGCTTCTCAAGTAGCTGGGACTACAAGCACCTGCCACAATGCCCTGCTATTTTTTGTTGCAGTTGTCATTCTTGTTTAGCTGGCCCAGGCCAGGTTTGAGCCCGCCACCCTCCATTTATGTGGCTGGCGCTGTAACCACTGTGCTACGGGTGCCAAGCACTGACTTTATTCTCTTTCAGAAGTGTTCTAAGTAGTGTAATAGCTGTAAGAAACATCGATGAATGATGTTCTAGCAAGTACATGACCTGACTGATGTTTCTAAGTTCTTTTTAAGTCTTTCTGACAAGTTACTTGAGCACAGACTATATTATTAATTTATGGATCCCCAGTCCTGCTAATGTAGTATACTTTTGAATGTTTAAAGGTTAGATTTAATTTTTTTTTTTTTTTTGAGACAGAGCCTCAGGCTATCCCCCTGGGTAGAGTGCCCTGGCATCACAGCTCATAGCAACCTCCAACTCCTGGGCTCAAGCGAGTCTCCTGCCTCCGCCTCCCAAGTAGCTGGGACCACAGGCGCCCGCCACAACGCCCGGCCATTTTTTGGTTGCAG
>CAUYQV010115263.1:0-23434 GCA_963574575.1 Galagoides demidoff
TCACAATGGTTATGGTTATACAACAGTAATTAATCAAGTCTCAGTGAGTTTTCCACCATTGTTCATCTACTGAGAACTTGGGGGTTTTGTGAAACTTGGGACTTTTTTCCTTGTACCTGAAGCTTGTTCTTGGCAACTCTAGCAGGAAGAAGGGGGCCTGGGAATGTGTTCTCGGCCACCCTGGGGGGAGGAGGGACTTGCCTTGTTCCTGGAGTCGATTCTGGGGGGAGAAGGGAGGAGGAGGGAAATGGGCTGGAGAGGGTGGGGGGAACAGGTGAGGGCTGGGAAACAGGAGTGGGCAGGGGAAGGAGGGCTGGGTTACAACAAAACTTTGCAAAGAATTCGCTGTACAAAAAAGTTCTTTTCTGGGGGCAGGGTTAGGTGAGGACTTGTTACTAAGAAAATTAATTTTTGCCATAAAAGATTTATTTAGATGTGCTTGGCACCCGTAGCTCAGTTAAGAGTGCCAGCCACATGCCTCTGGGCTGGTGGGTTCAAACCCAGCCTGGGTCTGCTAAACAACAATGACAACAACAACAACAGAAATAGCCGGGCATTGTAATGGGAGCCTGTAGTTCCAGCTACTTGGGAGGCTGAGGCAAGAGAATCACTTAAGCCCAAAAGTTTGAGGTTGCTGTGAGCTGTGACACCACAGCTCTCTACCGAGGGCAACATAGTGAGACTCTATCTCAAAAAAAAAAAAATTATTTAGATGGGGAGAAAAGACTGGAAAGATACCCCAAAAATCTTAAGAGTATTCATCTCTGGGTAATTGAATTAAAGGTTTTTGTTTCTCTTTGTGTGTTTCTATACTTTCCTTGCATTATTATTTCTGTATTTTCCAAATGTCCTATAGTTTATGATGTATTTCTTTAATAATCTATAGAAAAGTGAATTTGTCTTTTGCTCAACAACACTAATCATTAGGGAAATGCATATCCAAATCACAAGGAGATACCACATCATACCCATAGGCTTGTTCCAAAAAAAAAGATAGAAAGAAAAGATACTGACAAGTGTTGATGAGAAAGTGGAGAAACAAGAATGCTTGTGCTTTGCTGGTGTGACTGTAAATTGGTACAGCCATGTAGAAAGTGGTATGGCAATGCCTCAAAAAATTAACTATACAGTGAGTATGTGACCCAGCAATTTCACTTCTGGGTATATACCCCAAAGAATTGAATACAGGAATTTGAACAGGTCTTTATATACCCATAGTAAGATTATTCATAACAGCCCAAAGGTAGAAGCAACCCAGTATCTATTGGCAGATGAAAGAAGTATACACTTATGAAGGAATATTATTCAGTCTTTAAAAGGAAGGAAATTCTAGGCCGAGCATGAGGCTCATGCCTGTAATCTAGCACTCTGGGAGGCCAAGCAGGTGGATTGCCTGAACTCACAGGTTTGAGACCAGCCTGAGCAAGAGCAAGACCTCGTCTCTAAAAAAAATAAATACCTGGGCATTGTGGCAGGCGCCTTCAGCCCTAGCTATTCAAGAGGTTGAGGCAAGAGGATCTCTTGAGCCCAAGAGTTTGAGGTTGCTGTGAGCTATGAGGCAACAGCACTCTATCAAGAGTGACAATGAGAGACTGTCTCCAAAAAAAAAAAAAAAGGAAGGAAATTCTATCACAAGCTATGACAGGGATTATTCTTGAGTACATTTTGCTAGGTGAAATAAGCCAGTCGTAAAAGGACAAATACTACATGGTTCACCTTACATGAGACACTTCAAGTTGTCAAATTCATAGAAACAGGAAGTAGAACAATGGTTGCTGGGAACTGGGGGAGGGAGGGAATGGGAAGTTAGTGTTCAAGGAGTACAGAGTTTCCGGTGGGGAAGATGAAACAGTCCTGGATAGGGCGTGGGGATGATTGTGCAACAGTCTAAATGTGCTGAATGCTGCAGAATTGTACACTTAAAAATTGTTAAAATAGTAAATATTACGTATATTTTACTCCAAATTTTTTAAAAGAAATTCATCTTTCGATAAACAATCTTACCAGAGTTTTTGACTTGGATGGCTTGTATCACTTGAAAACCAGGTATTTCCCCAGTGTGGGCTTTCCACCTCTAGAGTATTTTTCTTAAATGAATTTGTAAATGACATAAGGAAAAAGAATTATTACATTTCTATTTACAGAAAGCTCAGGGAATTCGTAAAATGTGGCTCTTTTTCTCCAGGGATTTGCTATCTAATAAGTAAGAAAGATAGGTAAGCAATGAACTGTAACCTACAATGAAATAAAATAGTGGGTCACGCTCAGGCGCAAGCCACGACTTCTGCCTGGGGTTTTGCGGAAGAGTCCCAGAGAAGAGGTATTTAACTATACCTTAAAGAAGACAGGCATTTACTACTGGAAAAGAAGGGTGAATGTGGGGACATGTTGGAAAGTGAGATAAAAAGAGACGGGGAGAGCTCTGGGACATTTGGGAGTCCATCAGCCCACATGTCCCCATGCCCTGAGACCTCTGATCATGGGACTTTGAGCCTTAAAGAGATAGTGTTACCTTTACTGAGGAGATGACCCAGGGAGAGGGTTGAACTCAGAAAGCAAAGTCAAAGCCAGCTGTGCATCAAGGCCAGAGCTTGCGACCTTGGCTTTCTCAGTGGTGTGAAGCATACTGGAGCTTACTCGGGCAAACAGGGAAATGGCCCCTTGAGTGTCGGGCCTGAACCTGGGCAGCTGTTGGTTTTGCAGTCTGAAACGAAAAGAATGGAAGCTTTTTTTAATTATTAAATCCAAAATCTTGCGTAATGTTTCTTGTCAGCATCTTAAACTTAGCCGATCTGCAACACGTCTTCCTCCAAAACTCACATGTATGCATTTATCACTAGGTGGTGGTGTCCAAATGGTGCACAGCTGTACGACTGTTGCCTTGGCCCACGTAGAGACAACAGAGTGTGCTTGTGAATGGAGATCCAGGGGTGCTGCATCAGTCATTCTGCATGGTGATCAGCACGAAGAGAGGGGACCAAGGCCATGTAGAATTATGTCATATATCTTGGACACAGGAGATTATCAAGATCAACTCATTCTGCAATCAGTGTGGGTCATTCTTTTCATGTGGCTGTTTCTGCTCTTTGAAGCCTCTGTAGTGTACTTCTGCTCCAGACAGCCACCAAGACCGCCTTTGAGACTCTTCTCAGCGTCCTCAGGCTCCCTAAGAGGACCCTTCACCCGGCTCCCACAGCCACATGTCTAGGATCCCTGAGCATTCACAGCCGTCCCTCATCTGGCCATGGTGGGTCACCAAGAGGAGGGTACAGGCCCCATAGAGTTCCCTGGATCCAACCACCTCCTGGGGCCAGGCCCTAACATGCTCTTACCCATGAAGAACAAAAACTTCTACCCCTGCCCTTCTTGGAAGCCTCCTCATTTTCCCCAGGTGGGCCTGATTGACAAAGAGCTGGGAATTCCCCGCCTGGGGTCAAGGCACCCAGGTCTGGGAACACAAAGACCTGGCTGCCTTTCCTGGAAGGGAAAGGGGAAAATTATCTTTCCATTGTTTTTTCTGATAGGTCAGAGAAGCCAAAAAGATAAAGTACAGTTAATGTCTCAATAGCTCACCTTGTTGCCTGTGGATGGTCTCATTGCCGATGCCTGGAGACAAGGTCGGCCTCACTCACCTCACAGGGAGATGACAGGTGGAGCCTTTCTGTCTGCTCCTGCGTCCTTCTTGGCTCCCTAGAATGTAACTCTTGACACCTTAGGTGAAACATTGATTGCTGCTTATTTTCCATTAATTGCTGCTGGCAGCTCCCGGCTCATCCCATCTGTTTGACACCCGCTTCTTATTCTCCTGAGTCGCTGCACCCAAAGCCCTGAAGACTCTGATCTGATTCTAGGGTAGGGTCACACTGACCTGGCAGGACCTACCCCTGCCATAGCAATGCCTAAGGGCTGGAAATCAGTGATGGGAACACGCTCTACTTCCATGGGATCCTCAAACTCGTTTTGAGCACGTCAGACCCGGAGGAGCCCTGCCAGCTGTGAACAAGCCAGCTGTCCCCAGGCCCGGACCAAGTTACCCCAGGCTCTGACAGCCTGGCCACGGCTATGGAGACAAGGCCCTTTTCCCCCATGTGCTTTGGAATGATTAAGTGGCTCAACAGAGGCAGTTTACTCTGTTCACTAAAGGGAGGGCCTCGTTGGTTGGCGTTTTCCAGAATATTCTTTGAGGAGGCTCCCAGAATCCTGCCAGGTTCTGTGTATCGTTTCTTCCTTCTTGACAGTATTCCTGGTGAAGCTGAAGCCATCCTTCCCTCAGATGTCCGAACTCAGGGACGAGGCCTTGGCCCATGTTCTCAACATGAGAAGATTTTTCAGAGCTTCTCTTCAGGCGCTCCTTGCTTGGCCTCTTGGAACAGTCCATGAGGCTGCGCTCTGTTGGTGGCGTTGAGGCCTCTTCTGCATGTCAGATCCTGCCCCTCCTCACCCCCCTCCCTGGCCTGTGAGCTGTGTCCTTTAACCTCCTCCTGGGCGTAGCCCTGAAAGAGCTGGAAGGCACTGGCCATGCCTGCCACAGCCCGTGTTCTCGAGCAGATTCAGCATCTGACGATCTGATTTATGCTTTCCAGATTTATCGCACACCCGCATCCTCAGGCCAGTTGATATTTTAGGCACGTGAATCAGAGTGTCTGGCGTGGCTTCCTCTACAGCAGAGCTCCGGCTGCAGGTGTAATGAAGCTGAGAGGGGGAGAGTTCAACTTGTCAGAGAGGAAATCTGTGTCAGTGACACGTGTGCCTGGCAACAGCGCTGAAAAACAGAGGTACCAGGCCCCATGACTGGAGCCAAAATCTTCACACAATTTTTCTTCTTGAGTGGCCGACTACAATTCTCAAAAAAGAAAAGAAAAGAAGCATTTAATACATGCATTCTCCAAGGGATATCCCCTAACCTGCCCCCAAACAGGGAGACTGGTAGGCTGAAATGCCACCAGGTTGTGGCTACCCATGGATGTGTTATGAATGAATAATAAGAAATAAGCTTCTGGGCTGGGCACAGTGGCTCACTCCTATAATCCTACCACCCTGGGAGGCTGAGGCAGGTGGGTCCCTTGAGCTCAGGAGTTCAACATCAACCTGTGCAAGAGTGACACCCTATCTCTACTAAAAATAGAAAAACTACCTGGGTGTTGTGGCAGGTGCCTGTAGTCCCAGCTACTTGAGAGGCTGAGGCAAGAGGATTGCTCAAGTCCAAAAGTTTGAGGTTGCTGTGAGCTGTGACACCACAGCACTCTAACCAGGGCACAAAGTGGGACTCCATCAAGGAAAGGAAAGGAGAGGAGAGGCGAGGAGAGGAGAGAGGAGGGGAGGGGAGGGGAGGAGAGGGGAGGGGAGGGGAGGAGAGAAGAGGGAAAGGAAAGGAGAAAGGGAAGGAAAGGGAAAGGAAGGAAAGGGAAGGGAAAGGAAGGAAAGGGAAGGGAAGGGGAAAGGAGAGAGGAAATGGAAGTGAAGAGG
Organism: Galagoides demidoff; assembly: GCA_963574575.1. NCBI lineage: Eukaryota > Metazoa > Chordata > Mammalia > Primates > Galagidae > Galagoides > Galagoides demidoff. The sequence continues at coordinate 5,467 of CAUYQV010115263.1, forward strand.
AAGGGGAAGGGACAGGAAGGGATGGAAAAAGCTTCTGCAGTACAATGAAAGACACACAAAGGAGCCAGGAGGGGCAGAGCTGATTGCCCTTCTGCCACTCATGTACAATTTCCTAATGGGGAATTGAGCTCAAAACCAGGAGACATGGAGGTCGACCTTTTATTTTGTCTCAGTCTCTTAAGTATGCTCTACTAAAATACTGAGTTTCCTATTTCCCAAGAAATTGATTCACAATTGAGGGGAAAAGTGGAACAGATCTGGACTTCCAAATACTCAGGGCTACCAGGAGCTGTCTCCTCTTCCTCCGGATCACAACGCCCAGGGCAGTGATAGGCACAAAGGAGAGGCTTAAAGCAGGTGTTTTGAACTGACCTGGCCATGTCTCTCTATACTTTAAATGCCCAAGAAGTCTCTTCACCCCTCCAGGCATCCTTTCACCATTTGGAGAACAACCAATGATCTCTTCGAGGCTTTCCAGATCTGACATTCTAGGATTCCCAAGGTCAGGACTAGTTTTATACTCCTGAGAAAGCAGGGAATTAAACAAAGTTCCCACAAATGTTTATATCTCAACTGCCGTCCTTGGGCTCTGCTGTATTATCATAGTGTGTGTCTTTAGGCTTAAATGTTCCCAGGAACACATCAGCCAGTGGTATCTGGGATGCATTTACATTTTTAGCATCGGTGTAATTCTATTTGGTTTTATGCCACAGGAAGTTCAAGCCTGATTCAATTAAAGAGTTTTATAAAATGAGTTTTTAAAGAGGAAAGACAATGCATTGCACATGTTATACCATTGTACTTTGCACTGTTATCCACTCAGGCGTGGTGAGGGCGGCTCACGCTTCAGTCCAAGAATCTGTTAGCAATCCGTAAAGCTGAATATTTTACTGTCTTATTAGGAGGAATGGAATTTAAGAGCTGAAAGAGACCTTCGAGGCAGGCTGGCGTCTCCTACTGAAACAAAGGCAGAAAGGCTTTTTGTACAGGTTTACCTACCTCTTAGTGCCTAATACTGTCTTCTTATCATAGGCCTGAAAAACCAAACAGAAAAATCTCTGGTTGCTAAACCTGGGCTGAAGGTGATTAGCTGCCTCTTTTCCCATCGAAAACATCCAGAGCGGGATTTAAGTTCCGGTCTGAGAAGGGGCAGAGACCACCGAGCAGAGCTGAGCAGGGGAAGGTGATCTTCCCAGGTAACACCTTCACCTACAGAAGAGCAGTAACTCTCCTCAGAACAAAGGGGAAGACAACTCAGGACTCAAGGGAGGGCCTTGGAGCCAGTGCAGACAGAGACACTGAGAAGTCCAGCAATTGAACAAAACTCTGGTCTAAGTAAGCAGATGCGCTAGCAGAAGAACCCAGGAGAGAAACTCTGACAAAAACGGATTAGATGCAAAGAGCCTGAGATGACTCAAACGGGAAGCAACAAGATGGTGCCGCGGTGGGAAATGAGAGGCAAAACCCCAGCAGCATTTACCTAAGTCACCGAGAAGGCTGCAGAGCAGGGGGGAGACCTGGAATCTCAACCAGTCAGTAGTCAGAGCTGTGTGGGGGAGGAGTACCCAGAGTCAGAGCCGAGGAAGAGGGGACGCTGATGATGGAGAAAGAAATGGGAAGCTGGGGAAAATGAGAATGGGGAAGAGTCAAGGCAGCAGATTCAGAACAAAAATAAACTTCTAGAGTTCTCCTTCCATGATACTTGAACCTACTTAGCTGAGTGACCTGCTAAAGGCTCTATATAGTAGTTTGGACAAAGATAATGAATAAGACCCAAGAAACAACCAGGACAGAATTAGCTCCTTTAGACAATGTCCTTAGATGACAGAAGTGAATACAAGAAGCACAGTCTATAGCTACCCCACCCACTGTGCTTTGGGCTGCAAGTAACAAGACCCCACAGAAAAGGTTTGAACCACAGGGGTTTGAAAATATTATCCATACACTATAGGAATATTTTTTATCTCATAAGATAAGAAGTGATGTGACAGAGGGCTATGTCAGGGTTATTTAAATCAGGGCCCCAGTGCCAGCAATGAGGACCCAGAATCTATCCCTTTTTTCATCCTTCAAGTGAGGTCCTCTTTGGACAGCTTTCCCCATGACGTCTGCAGAGTGAAGCATCTTGAGACAATAGTACTAAAGACAGGAGCAAGAGGAAGCCTCTCACTTGTGCAACTGCTTAAGAGCAAGGAACCCCGTCCCAGGAGTAGCTCCCAGAACTTCCCCTCACACCTTTTCAGTCAGGATTATCTTACACTTCTATGCCAAGTAGTGTCCTGGCAAGGTCAGCGGGGTCAACAGACTGATGGGGACTGAGCAAGACGCATTCTGGAGACCTTCCCCCTGAGGCCCTGGGCAGTTGCCCACCTCCACCACACTTCCTTTGGCATGTGGTGAGGGATATCACAGCAGAAAAGGAGGCATTCTGTAAGTCCACAAACACCGGTGCTGGCCTAGTGGCTGCTCTCCGTCACCACCCCTCACCCTGGCCAAGCCCAAAGGGAGACCAAAGGAAAAGGCAGGGTGGAGATGGAGGGGGCACAAACCACCAGAGGAGTTGCTGTGTGTGCCTTGTGTATACTAGATGTGTAGATACTAATGGGTATTATTTTTGTTGTTTTTATTTGCAGAATCCTGAAGTCAAGTTCTGGAAAAAAGAAAAACCAAACTTTGCAGAGATAAGAGACAAGCTTGGCACACTAGACGGTGTGTTGGGAGCCCGGGAGCTGGTCTTGCTGCTCTTATGCCGGGTCCTGCCTGTGTCCATGCTCTGGTGACCCTCTCAGACATCTGCCCACACCCAAGTTCCTGCCCTCTCATTAAACTGACCCGTCAGTGTGAGGCACAAGTCTGAGGGAAGGTAAGGTGATACACGTATCAAAGAAGCCATCCCTGTGTCCTGCTCTGATGACAGCACAGAGCGTGGATCTTGAGTACTGAAATGCTAATGAGCCCGGCTGACCAGTCAGTACAGCCACACTGACTCCACACTATTCATCAATGACCAGCCAATGAGGACTTGTATAGTCCAGGTGATTCCTCCTAGCTCAGAGCTGAGTCTGCGTGCACCAGAGTGAGCGAGTTACAGATAGGGCCCAAGTTCAGGGAACACCCTGTCCCATCTCTCATGCACACTCCTACCTCGCCCTATCTGTCTCCCTCACTGCCCAGGATATTCCCCCTCCTCCCCTTCTCCTCACCCTACAGCTATGGACTCTGAGGACCTCACCCGTGGGTCCGGCACATAGGAGCACATATCCCAGCCTCTCGGGTTGTTGGTTTTCCCAGAGGAAACCAACTTAGTTTCTAAAGCACATCACTGTTCCTCACTCCTAATTTACCTTGAGCCAGGGACTGCACATGGCCTCCTGTTTTGATTAAGACATTGAATGTTGGTTTCTGATTGTTAATTCCACAAATTACCCTCTTCTGGACAGCTTGATTCACCATAGTTATGCCAGATACTGACTGATCCGTTCCAAGCGAACTGATGTTTATAAACCCCCTCCCTTCCCACCCCTTACTCAACTGTTGAATGAGCCAGAGAGAAAATATTTTTAACTGGATTCTTGTTTTGATAAGATTTCACATGTTCCATTTAAACACATAAAGAATTTCTTCCCCTCCTGCTTTCCCAACCTGCAATGAAAAAAAGAAAATCATTTTGGAGAAAGAGAACAGAGGAAGGAGACTGTTCTCTCAACAATAAGGCATGTCTTGGCAGCTCCAGGTTAATTTAGAAATGTATAGGTATTTCCAAACAGGGGAAGATTTAGTAAAACTTAGATTTCTTCTAAAAGCAGCAATTGCTTTTATTTAAGGATATATGGAAGAACTTTTTGTTATCTGTGCCTGGAGTTATTTACTTCAGTTATCTTGGTAGGTTTCAATTCTGCTTCCTCCTCACCCCTTAAAAACGACAACATTGTTTATTAGGAAAGGAAACCCAGTTCTCTTCTAATGCACCAGGCACCTGTAATGTCACAAAAGAAAAGTGTCTATAAACAGATCCTCTGCAGGGATGGGTATAGGGTCCTTGCTCAGATAGTTACTGGGTGCCAACATCACATCACATCTGAAAAGGTACAGGCTTGAGCAGCAGAATCTTAGAGATGAGTTTCTCAACACAATTTGCACATTAAAATCCCCGGGGGGAGTGTGTGTGTCTGTGTTTGTGTATGTGTGCATACACACTGATTTCCTGGGTCCCACTATACAGTCCCTGATTGAATTGGTCTGAGGTAAGGCCTGGGCAGTGGGAGGTTTTAAAAGTTCTAGGGCAGCACCTATGGCTTAGTAGATAGGACTCTGGCCCCAAATACCAAGGGTGGTGGGTTTGAACCCAGCCCCGGCCAAACTGCAACAAAAAAATAGCTGAGCGTTGTGATGGTCACCTGTGGTCCCAGCTACTCAGGAGGCTGAGGCAAGAGAATTGCCTAAGCCCAGGAGTTGGAGGTTGCTGTGAGCTGTGATGGCACAACACTCTATTAAGGGCAATAAAGTGAGACTCTGTCTCTAGAAAAAGAAAGAGAGAAAAAAAAAAAAGGAATGTACTTACTGTGCTTTAAATGTCATTCAAAAATGATTTAATTAATGGTCTTTAAAATTTTTCATGGCACACCTAAGATCCTTTCACAGCACACTGGCTGAAAATCACTGGCTCAGGACTTATAGAAGTTTGCTCATACCTGGCTTCATTGCCCTGTGAACTAGATAACTTAATTCTGAAATTCAGAAAAAGATTGTTGGTTTGCAGCTGATGACACCCAGCCCCAGAGGAGAAAGGAAATGGAACGTATGAAGCCTGTGAGAGCTGAAGTTCTTAGGATCCAAATGTTTCGATTGGAATGCTGGGTGAACGTGATGGTGGTTCTTCCCCTCCACACATGTGCACACACAAATGCTCGTGCCTGCACACACACACACACACACACACACACACACACACACACACTGGTGTGCTATAGCTCAACACTCACGCTCCAGATTTAGCCCACCTCACACAAGGCACTGAAGCAGTTAATATCTGTTTGTCAAAATGGTCTTCCTGCCCCTATTGGGCTGCAGGTGGCCTCAACTTAAGAACAAGCTGTATTTCATAGTAAGTTATTTGTTTGGAATTCTGACACGTTCCCATGGAAATGGTATAATCATGGTGATGAAGTTCCATAACACAACTGAACTGAAGCACGAAAATATTCTAGGGTGATCCCTGTGGATTCACAACATTAACATCGTAGGTCCTGTGACACGCAGGTGTTCTGTGATTAAATGGTCCAATCGATGAATTCCTTAAAGATAATTTTAGCTGGTTTGGTACCTGTACCTCAGTGGCTAGGGCACCAGCCACATGTACTGGAGCTGGTGGGTTCAAATCCAGAGTGGACCTGCCGAACAACAATGACAACTACAACCAAAAAAAAGCTGGGTGTTGTGGCAGTGCCTGTAGTCCCAGCTACTTGGCAGGCTGAGGCAAGAGAATCGCATAAGCCCAAGAGTTTGAGGTTGTTGTGAGCCATGACGCCACAGCCAGTCTCAAAAAGAAAAAAAACCCATAGAATATACAACACAAGGAATAAACCCTAAGGTAAACTATGAACATGGTTAATAAAAAATTTATCCTTCTAAATGTGATATAAGCCATCAGTGGGCCAAACAAACTTATCCAAGGCTGGTGACCTCTTTGAGACTTTGGGGTTTCCCCGCCTGTGTCACCAAGACTCTCTTTTTTTTTGAGAGTTGTAAAATGTATGTCTATTCTGAGACTTCTGATTAGTTGTACAACTAATCCATGACACATTACCAAATTAATTTTACTTTATTTCTTGAGACCTGGGGTCTTTTGATGGCTTCAAATTTATGATCTTCATATTTGAAGTTAAGAGAATGTATTCATGTCTGCTTTACCATAACATTTGCTTAGACTTAAAAAATTCCCTATCTAGGTTTTGCTGATACTCTGGGCCGGCATCAACAGGTCTTCCAGACACCTGTCACTTATATCTGTATTCCCTAATCTTGTCCAGGAAGAGCTTCTTCGAAGGACCAATATAGGTGGAAGGCCTATAAGTAAACCTTTAAACAGTTCCATTTTGTGAGAGCAAGTTTGAAGTCTTTTGTGAGTTAGAATGTAGAAATACCTGGATAGAACTCCCCATGTGGCTCAGGACCTTATACGTAGAAATGATTCAGGGCAGAGGCTTGAGGGCGCTGGCCTGCAAGCAGGTACTGGTATATCTTGGGAATGGCCAGACTACTCCCTAGGATGGATAACTGCCTCCAGATGGTCTATTGAGGGTCAAGCATTCAATCAGCTTATTCTGCCAGAACCTTGTTTTATGATCTTGTTTTCATCATAGGGTTTAAGAATAGTTATAGATAAAGTTAGTGGAATGGTTTTCAGCTAATCAATAGACTCCCTGGCTCTGGGCTGCGCTGGGCCTGTATCAGGAGTTCTGAGTCACTTGTTTATTGATTAATCATGTGTATGTGCAGTATAGTCTATATAAGATTTGGTAAAATGAAGAACTATGCTGGATTGCCAGAGAGAGCTCCAGTCCCTCATTCTACAACATTTCTCTGCAGGTCTTATCTCTGCTGCACCACATCACATGCCTCTACACGTGACATCCTCGCAACAGACCAAGTTCCTTATTAAATGCCTCGGTTGTAACACCAGTGTTCCTCCACAAATGGACTGAGAGTACAGATGGAATGACAGGGAACTCAAAGAGCCTCTGAAGAAACATGATTCTATGTTACTTGCCCTCAGTCACAAGCTGCCGCAGCCACTGTTCTTCACCAAGACTCTTAAGTCTAAAGTGAGTAGAGAACAACAAGGCTGTGTTGAGATGTGGTGGTGGGTGGGTAGGTCAGCTGGTTACATTGGTGGGTGGGCAGGTCAGCTGGTTATGCCTCATCCTCAAATGGTAATTATGCCTGCACACCAGGCAGCTCAGGAGAATCATAAATATGTCATGCTGTCAACCGCTTAGGCTGCTCTGATGGTTAAAACTATGGGTGAGGGTGGGCACTGTGTTGGTGCTCCAGATTAAATGCATGTTTGATGATGAGCTTTCTATTGGCAGTGAGAGGTAGAGACAAACTGTCCACAGGGCTAAGATGTGGTTCATGAAGATTATCACAGAGAAAAGGAAGCTGATTTGCCTAACAAATCTTCAAAATTTTAAAATAGAGTGAGAGATATTTTTTTAGAAAGAAGCCACTATAGTAAGGTACAAATCAGTTCACTGCAATAAACCAGATGTCTTTCACCTACCACATCCAATAATCATCTTTGCACACTGATCCCCACTGCAGTGCAGCTGAAAAAACCTGGCCAGGCCAGTTGGGACCTCCAGAGAAAGAATGCTGTGAGGGGAGTTCCACGCCAGCCGCGAATGGCCCAGCTCTAGCACCTTGGCCAAGTTCTGACCTGCATGTAGTGTGGCCTCAGCACGCATCCTGCTGCAGACGTGCCAGTGCAGCCCTTGGCAATGCCCTCAGCATCTCTCCCACCATGGCTTCTGCAGGGCCAGCTGAGCCACATGCCCTTGTGGCTGCCACCAGACTAAGGGTTTACTGTTTTCTTCTCTTATTGTTTAAACAACATATGACTCTTTAAAGTAGAAATGAAAACACTGTATTGTGGAGTTTATTGTGTAAGTAGATAAAATATACATGACAACAACAACACAAAGAATGGAGAGTCAAATGGAACTACACTGTTGAAGAATTATTATGTTATGTGTGGTATTACAGTGTTAAGGCTAAGTAGGTCGTGGTAAGATAAAGATGCATAGTTGTAGGCCAAGTGACCACTACAAAAATATAATGCAAAGAAGTACAGCTAAAAAACTAAGAGAGGGGCTCGGTGCCTGTGGCTCAATCGGCTAAGGCGCCAGCCACGTACACCTAAGGTGGCGGGTTCGAATCCCCAGTCCAGGCCCACCAAACAGCAATGATGGCTGCAACCAAAAAATAGCCGGGCATTGTGGTGGGTGCCTGTGGTCCCAGCTACTTGGGAGGCAGACGCAGGAGACTGGCTTGAGCCCAGGAGTTGGAGGTTGCTGTGAGCTGTGATGCCATGGCACTATACCCAGGGGGATAGCTTGAGGCTCCGTCTCAAAAAAAAAAAAAAAAAAACCAAGAGAGGGATTAATCTGGAATAGTATGTGTGTATAATTTTTACAATTATATATATTAGTATATAATTACACTATATGTATACACTATTGTATATAATATATAATAAGATGTAATAATAAATATACTTATATATTAAGTATTATAATAGATACATATTTGATTAGCCCAAGAACAAAAATAAAAGATAAGTAAAAAACAAATAGCAATTGATAGAAGTAAAGGTAATAATATCTAAAATTGTATTAAACATTAATAGACTAAATACTCCAACTAAAATACAGAGATGGTCAGACTGGATTTAAAAAAATGAAGACCTACCCACATGCTGTCTATAAGGATACCCCTTACATGTAAAGACTCAGATAGATTAAAAGTAAAATAGGTAAGGCTATATTTTGCAGAGGCTGAAGTATCTAGCTTATTGTCACACATAGACCTCATGACAGAGGATTATTGGAAATAAAGAGGGACACATCATAGTAATAAAAGGCAGACATAACAACTATAAACAATTCCTAGAAAGTTAAACCCACAGTCATCTGTGGGCCTGAAATGCCATTCCCAGGTAATTAATCAAGAGAATGGTAATACGTGTCCAAAGAAAAGACTTGTACAAGAATGTTCATAGCTATTTTATTTACAAAAGCCTAATTGGAAACAAACCAAATGTTTATCAGGAGGAGAAGAGAAAGAGAAATTTTGTGTATTGATACAGTGAAATACTACCCAGCAAAACAAATAAGCTTCTGATACACAGAACACCCTGGATGAGTTTTATAAACATGCTGAGCAAATAAGCCAGAGATGAAGGAGCATATCTGCTGTATTACTCTTTTTATATGAAAGCTTTAGGATAGGGAAACTTAGTTCATTTTGAAAAATGTTTTCTTCTAGGTGTGAAGAGCACAAGGGAACTTCTTGAGGTGGTAGAAATAATGTTACCTTGGCTTCAAGGCAGATTACATGAGTGTATGCATTTGTTAAAGCTCATCAAACTGCACACCAAAGGCCAGGCATGGTGGCTCATGTCTGTAATCCTAGCCCTATGGGAGGCTGAGATGGGCAGATTGCAAAAGCTCAGAAGTTGGAGACCCTGAGAAAGAGTGAGACCCTATCTCTAAAAATAGCCAGGCATGGTGGTAGGTGCCTGTATTCCCAGCTACTCTGGAGGCTGAAGCAAGAAGATTGCTCAAGCGCAAGTTTGAGGTTGCTATGAGCTATGTCGCCATAGCACTCTACCAGATTACCAGGACAACAGATTGAGACTTTGTCTCAAAAAAAAAAAATTATGCACCAAAAAAAGAAATTATAAACAAATATAAGAATGTATAAAACAGTGTGGCGCCTGTGGCTCAGTGAGTAGGGCACTGGCCCCATATACTGAGGGTGGCAGGTTCAAACCCGGCCCTGGCCAAACTGCAACAAAAAATAGCCAGGCATTGCAGCGAGCACCTGTAGTCCTAGCTACTTGAGAGGCTGAGGTAAGAGAATTGCCTAAGCCCAAAAGCTGGAGGTTGCTGTGAGTAGTGATGCCATAGCACTCTATAGACGGAGACAAAGTGAGGCTCTGTCTCTAAAAAAAAAAAAAGAAAAGAAAAGAAAACATATTGTCTGTCCTCAAAACAAAGCAAAGGAAGAATTTCCTTAAGAAAAATGAAAGACAAAAGAGCAAATGATAACTTTATAAGAAACAAAATCTACCAAGCAGTGTAGTACCTCTGTACTTTCTCTTGCTTGGAGCTGGTAACCAGTGACTTAGAGGCATCAAATGGCAACATCTGAATATATATGCATCACATGGTTTATTTGAGTCAATAAAAACACACTGAAAAAAATAACAACCAGTAAAAAAAGAAAAGATATAATCTATAGCTTCCAATCCAAAAGAGGACAAAAAGTAAAAGTACAGGCAATCTCTAAGCTATACACATCGACTGACATACAACTTATACTTATGAATCAAGAATATTACAGGTAATAGGTGAATGTATCTATTCCAGCTTACAGACAAATCCAACTTAAGAACAAATCTACAGAACCATTCTTGTTAATAACCTGGGGACTGCCTGTATCCTAAACTTTGTCATATTCCATAGAAGGTAGAAAGAATATAATGGGTGTGGTGGCTCACACCTGTAATCCCAGCACTCTGGGAGGCCAAAGCTGGAGGATCCCTTGAGATCAGGAGTTAAAGACCAAACTAAGCAAGAGCAAGACCCCATCTCTATTACAAAAATAGAAAAATCAGCCAGGCATGGTGGCACGCACCTGTAGTTCCAGCTGCTTGGGTTGGGAGGCTGAAGCAGAAGGATGGCTTGAACCCAGGAGTCTGAGGTTGCTGTGAGCTAGCCTGAGACCTTGGCCCTGCGGACCAGGTGATAGAGTGAGATTGTGTCTAAAAAGAAAAAAAAAAAAAGAGATAGGAAGAATCAAAAAGGAAGCAAAGGAAACACAATAAATGAAATACAAAATAAGATGATAGAAATTATTGCAAATCTTAGCTAATTAACTCAACAATTAAAATACAAAGACTAACAAATTGCATTTAAAATTTTTTAAATTTTTATAAATAACTGGGACTTGATCAAGCTAAAAAGCTTTTGCACAACTAAGAGTACCACAAACAGAGCAAACAGCCCACAGAATGGGAGAAGATTTTTGCACATTATGAATATGACAAAAACCTGATAACTAGAATCTACAGAGAACTCAAGTTAAACATTAAGAAAAGGGCAAACAACCCTTTCTATAAGTGGACAAGGGATTTGAACAGAAACTTCTCCAAGGATGACAGACAAATGGCCAAAAAACACATGAGAAACATACTCATCATCTTTAATTGTCAGAGAAATGCAAATCAAAACCACTCTAAGATGTCACCTAACCCCAGCAACCCACATCACAAAGTCCCAAAACACCAGATGCTGGCATATGGAGAGAAGGAAACATTTTTACACTGCTGGTAGGATTGCAAACTAATATAGCCTTTTTGGAGAGAAGTATGGAGAATCCTCAAAGATCTAAAAGTAGATCTTCCATTTGACACTGCAATCCCATTACTAGGTTTCACCCAGAAGAACAAAAAACATTTTACCACAAAGACATTTACACTAGAATGTTTAATGTGGCTCAGTTCATAATTGCCAAGTTATGGAAGCAACTTAAGTGCCCATCAACTCATAAATGGATGAACAAACTTTGGTATATGTATACCATGGAATATCATTCAGCCATTAAAGAAGATGGAGACTTTACATCTTTTACATTTACCTGGATGGAATTGAAATACATTCTTCTTAGTAAAGTATCTCAAAAATGGAAAAATAAATATCCAGCGTACTCCATACTAATATGATTTCAACATATAAACAATTACATGTTCATAAGAACAACAAAACACTATTATAGTCCAGTTCGGGGGTAGAAGCGGGAAGGGGGGGAGGGTGTATGGCAGAAGGAGGGAGGGCATGAGGTAGGATCTCACCTAATGGGCACATGCTCCCTGGGTGAGGGACTCTTCTACAAATGGAACCTTACCCTGGAAGTGAGAATAATGTAACCTAAATATTGTATGCTCATATTAATTTGAATAAAGTTAAAATAAAATAAAATTAAAAATTTTTTAATTTTATTTTATTGTGGTGAAAACAGTTCACATGAGATCTACCCTCTAGTTTTTTTTTCTTTTTTTGCAGTTTTTGGCTGGGGTTGGGTTTGAACCTGCCACCTCTGGCATATGGGGCTGGTGGCCTACTCCTTTGAGCCATGGGCGCTGCCCCCCTCTCAAATTTTTGAGTTTACAATACAGTATTTTTAACTATATGCATGAAATTTTTTCTAGGCTATCTATTCTATTCCAGTGGTCTTTATGTCTGTCTATACGCCAGTACTACACTATTTTAATTACTGTAGCTTTGCACTATATTTTTGACATCAAGAAATGCAATGCCTCCAGTTTTGGTCTTTCTTTTTTTTTTTTTTTTTTTTTGAGACAGAGCCTCAAGCTGTCCCCCTGGGTAGAGTGCTATGGCATCACAGCTCACAGCAACCTCCAACTCCTGGGCTCAAGCAAGTCTCCTGCCTCCGCCTCCCAAGTAGCTGGGACCACAGGCACCCGCTACATCGCCCAGCCATTTTTTGGTTGCAGCCATCATTGTTGTTTGGCGGGCCCGGGCTGGGGATTCGAACCCGCCACCTTGGGTGTACGTGGCTAGCGCCTTAGCCGATTGAGCCACAGGTGCCAAGCCCAGTTTTGGTCTTTCTTAAGATTGATTTTACTACTTGAGGTCCCTTATAGTTCCATATGAATTCTAGAAGTGTTTCTTTAATTGCACTTGTACCTTATGAATACATAAAAAAAAGTTTAAAATTTTTTAAATGTTTCAGTCAAAAACTGTCACTGGGATTTTGATAGGGATTTTATCAAATCTTGAGGTCATATGGGGTAGTGTGGACATTTTAACAATCCATTTCTCCAAATCCGTAAACATGAGTTGTCTTTCCATTTATTTGTATCCTCTTTATTCCATCAACATTTTTGTAGTTTTCACTGTACAAATATTTCACCTCCTTAGTTAAGTTTATCTCTAAGAATATATTTTTTTCCTTCTTTCTTTCTTTTTTTTTTCTTGGCCAGGGCTGGGTTCGAACCCGCCACCTCTGGTATTTGGGGCCTGTGCCCTACTCCTTTGAGCCACAGGTGCTGCCCTCTCTTTTTCTTTTTTTTTTTTTGAGGCAGAGTCTCACTATGTTACCCTCAGTAGAGTGCTATAGCATCACAGCTCACAGCTACCTCCAACTCTTGGGCTTAAATGATTTTTCTTGCCTCAGCCTCCCAAGTAGCTGGAACTACAGGCACCCACACAACACCCAGTTATTTTTGTTGTTGTTTTAGTTGTCATTGTTGTTTGGCAGGCCCTGGGACAGGTTTGAACCCTCCAGCCTTGGTATATGCCACTGAGCTACAGATGCTGAGCCTATATATTTCTTTTTGATGTTACTGGAATTGTTTTCCTCAGTTCCTTTTCAGATACATCATTGTCAGTATAAAATCCAGGAAAACACAGCCTGGAAGAAATGTGCCTTAAACAAACTACCTCCCCACAAGAAAAGTTTGAGATAAAGAAAAAAAGATGACCTTGCAAATATTCATCAGAAAAAAGCCTGTATACCAACATGAATAGCAAACAAAATAGAACATAAAGTAATAAATGTGTAATAAACCTTAGGAGTAATACTACATAACAATAAAGAGAAACGTCTATCATAATGGTAATGGTTAATATTTATTTATTTTTATTTTTATTTTTATTTTTTGAGATGGAGCCTCAAGCTGTCACCCTGGGTAGAGTGCCATGGCATCACAGCTCACAGCAACCTCCAACTCCTGGGCTCAAGTGAGTCTCCTGCCTCTGCCTCCCAAGTTGCTGAGACCACAGGCACCCGCCACAACCTCCCGGCTATTTTTTGGTTGCAGCCATCATTGTTGTTTGGCGGCCGGGCTGGATTTGAACCCACCAGCTCAGGTGTACGTGGCTGGTGCCTTAGCCACTTGAGCCACAGGCACCAAGCTGTGGTTAATATTTAGTTAGAGAAAAATGTCATGATATCTGCAACTTACAGATGGATCCCCCCAAAAAGATGATGGAGAAAAAAAATGTGGCAAAATATGAAGACTCGTCAATCTAGGTAAGTGATCTAAGTGTGTTCATTTTACTATTCCTTCAGCTCATTGTGTAACTAGTTTAATTTTTCTGTAATTTTGAAATTTTCCAAAATAAACTTTTACAAAGGAAAAAATTGGGGGAAAACTCACTATTGAATAACTCATGAGACAAAAAAAGGATATAAAAACATATGAAAAGAAATTATAAAATATTTAAAATATAACATAAAAAGATTACATATGAAAACCTATGGAAATCATTTAAAGTGGTATTTAGAGAGAAGGCTATAGCTTAAATGAATTTGTTAAAACTAGAAAGATTTAAAATAAATAAATAAATCCTTACACTCAAAAAGCTAGAAAATTGAACAATGTAAAATCCAAATAAAATAAAGCAAACATTAAGATGTAAATTAAGAGCAAATATTGATGAAACAGAAAACAAAAAGGAGAATCAACATAACCAAGAGCTTGGCTCGGCGCCTGTGGCTCAATCGGCTAAGGCGCCAGCCACATACACCTAAGGTGGCGGGTTCGAATCCCCAGCCCGGGCCCGCCAAACAACAATGACGGTTGCAACCAAAAAATGGCCTGGCGCTGTGGCGGGCGCCTGTGGTCCCAGCTACTTGGGAGGCGGAGGCAGGAGAATCGCTTGAGCCCAGGAGTTGGAGGTTGCTATGAGCTGTGATGCCATGGCACTTTACCCAAGGGGATAGCTTGAGGCTCCGTCTCAAAAAAAAAAAAAAAAAAAAAAAAACATAACCAAGAGCTTGTACTTTGAAAAACAAAGGAATATAACACTTAGAAATGCTGAAAGGAAATAAAAGAAAATGTTCAAATAAATAATATGAACCAAAAAAGAGTACATAAATACAAGCACAGTATTTTAAAAATCGTAAGAGAATAATACAAATAAATATTGCTATGAAGATTAAAAACTTAGAATATTTAATTTTTTTAGAAATTACCAAAATTTTTCTAGAAATTGCCAAAATTAATTTAAGAACCAATTAACAAAATTAACCTAAGAAGAAGTAGAAAATATGTGTAAATGAAAATCCATTAGAAAAATTGCATTGATGATTTAAAGTACAGCATACCCTCCCTCAAAGCACCAAGGAAGTTTTAGGAGACTTTTACAGAGCACTGATAAGTCTTATATTTTATACATTTTTTCAGAGAATAGGAAATTGTCATCCTTAATTTGTCATTTTACTCATGAACAAATTTGTAGATAAAGGCCCAGCAACAAAACACAGGACGAGGGAAGGGTGTGTGCACCTGTCGTTTTGATCATGTGACCTTAAATCTTGTACCAAGCTATCCTTCCACCAGCAGTGTATGAATAGAATAGTGTTTCCAGATATTCTTACCAATGTTTTCAAGCTCCTTAATCTTTGCTAATCTGAGTGACAAAAATGGTATTCCTTTGCAGTTTTAATTTGTACATGTCTTATCACTAATAATACTTATAATGATTATCTTTTCATTTGTTTAAAAGCTTTATGTAACTCTTTTATGTGTACTGTTTATGTTCTTTGCCCATTTTTATTTATTTTTTTTCTCATTGTTATATAAGGGTCCTTTATATGAAATGCATTTCAAATTTTTCTCATTTAAGATTCATATTTAGAATTCATTAAGAATGTTTTTTGGGCCAGGTGCAGTGGCACATGCCTGTAATCCCAGCCTTCTGGGAGGCTGAGGCAAGAGAATCTCTTGAGCCCAAGAGTTTAAGGTTGCTGTGAGCTGTGATACCATGGAACTCTACTGAGGGTGACAAAGTGAGAATCTGTCTTAAAAATAAAAAAAAAGAATGTTTTTTGACACAAAGAATTCAACACTGTTTCAATGATTGTATTTAACAGTCTTTCTAAACAGGCTTCTGAGTTTTATATCATATATACAAAGATCATCCTCAGTCTAAGATTATTTTTTAATCCTCCAATCTTTTGATTTTAGTGATGTGTGAATGGAGACAAGGATCCATCTTGATCTTTTTCCCAACAAACCTGAAAGGCTTTTTCCAGGATACTTGTGGTCATGGCCACAGATGATGATGTACAAAGAGCCCTGGTTGGGCCATAAGGAAAAAGGAGACGTCGTCCTTAAAGGGCCAGACCTGAGCTAAGTCTCAAGAAGATGTAAGAGTTAGCCATACAAGTAAGGGCTAGAGAATTTAAAGTAATTCAGCACCAGCTAAAGATTAGAGTGTGGGGGAGGGAATAGAAAGGGACAATTCTCAAGAGGCGGGTGGAGGAGACTAGGATGTCCTGCTTAGAAATTTGAACTTTATTTGATAAATGAAGGGGGCCACTGAAGAATGTTTTTAAAGGGATAGAAGGTTACATGCTCACATTTGCATCTTAGAATGTTTATTCTGGCCCCAGGCTCACCTAAGCAGCTCTTTCTCTTGTGCTAGGGAGAAGAGGAAGTCTCAGGGTGTCCAGAAAAAAAAGGAAGTGATGACCTTCCACCAGAAAAGTCTCTCCTGTAAGAAATGATAAACAAGACAGATACAATCCCAGCTACTTGGGAAGCTGAGATAGGAGGATCACTTGAATCTAGGAGTTCAAGACCAGCATGGACAACACAGCAAGACCCTTTTAAAAATATGTTAAAAGCTCCCTCTTCTCTTCTCCTCCACTCTCTCTCCTCCTCACTCTCCTCTTTTTCTCTCCCCTATTCTCTTCTCTTTTCTCTCCTCCTTGGTGCTGTTCTGCAGCCTCCCTCCCCCACCAATAAAGACCTTTCATACAAGCAAAAAAAAAAAAATGTGTTAAAAGAAAAGAAAGGAAAGATTATGTGGCAGCAATGGGGAAAATGGATTGGAACAGCTCCCGTAAAGCCAGCAGAGCCTTTTAAGCAAAAGCTAGTTCCTTGGGAAGGTAGGCTGCTTGCCCCACGTCCCTTGGGTAATCAGTGGTTGCGCTGGTCCTGAAACAAAATAATCTACTTCTAATTATTTCTTCACAGTTTGGACAAAAACAGCAATGTTCAGAAAAGGATAAAAGATATCAGTTTTAAGTATTACCCTAGTGCACTTGAACTCCAGCAAGCTCATCTGAAACCTGAGTGGACAGCAATTTCTAAGTCAGCTCAACTACAGGATCTCATAGTTGGAAGGAAGCTCAAAGGTCTCTCTCCCACCCAGGACAGGAATCTCTTCCGAAACACACCCAACAGATGGCCTAAGGGCCCCTTTTGAACACGCTTCACTTTCAAAGGGGAGTTCACAGGCCTCCTGTTCCTCTGTTGGTCTGATCTAAACATAGAAAGCTCTTTCTTATGTTGAGCCAAATTCTTTCTCCCTATAACTTTTACCGATCAATCAGCAATGTCTTCTCCTTTGCTCAAGAAGAAAACCATTAGCCATAGTTAGGCATTCAGTAGGTATTTGAAATGCTGTTATTAGACCATGATAAAAATTGTGTGTTTAAAATATGCCAGCGGTTGCACACAGATGTCAAGGAGGTACTTACTGCCTTGAAACCCTTAAAAATGGTTATAATGATAAAATTTTATTTTATGCACATTTTACCACAATTGAGAATTATAAAATACTTTTAAAATATGCCAATAATAACACACTGACCAGTTAAAATAACATGGCTTAATACTTTGAACTGAGTGTTTGTGGCTCTTCAGAATGACATGGAATTTTCATTTTGCCCCCTTCAAACTCATTCTTGTTTCTACCTCACATTTTCATAGTTTACTCCCGTCCTTCTGTCTTTCAGGTTATCTTTGAAAGCCAGGTTTTCTCTTTGGCTCCCTCTAAATCATGATGGTTCATTGGATTATCTGAACTTGCTTTTTTTATTAAAAAAAAAAATCCAAATTAGAATCATTATCTCAGTTATTTCAGGGCAAAAATTATAGTATTTTGACGCTCATAGTCCCATGTTGCTGTAACACAGTTCTAGAGAAGGAAAGATTTAAAAAATACATTCATTCCAAAATATTAAGAACTTAAATCTTTGCAGGAGGAGCTTCAAGCTAAATCTGAGAAAACATTCATACTAGGAAAGTTTTTTTTGTTTGTTTTTTTTTTTTGAGACGGAGCCTCAAGCTGTCCCCCTGGGTAGAGTGCTATGGCATCACAGCTCACAGCAACCTCCAACTCCTGGGCTCAAGCAAGTCTCCTGCCTC
>CAUYQV010115265.1:0-23732 GCA_963574575.1 Galagoides demidoff
AAGCCTAACAATAGCATGCACTGGGAAAAAGAATCCTTATTTAATGAATGTTGCTGGGAGAACTGGTTAACCACAGGTAGAAGACTTAAACTGGACCCACATCTATTGTCATTGACAGAAATTGATTCTCACTAGATAAAAGATTTAAATTTAAGACACAAAACAATAAAAATTCTAGAAGACAGTGTGGGGAAAATGCTTGAAAATATTGGCCTGGGAAAAGATTCTATGAGGAAGACATCCCCCACCCCCACCCCCACCCCCGGCAATTGCAGCAATACCAAAAATAAATAACTGGGATTTGTTTTTTGTTTTTTTTGAGACAGAGTTTCACTTTTCACCCTTGGTAGAGTGCCATGGCATCATAGCTCACAGCAACCTCAAACTCTTGAGCTTAAGTCATCCTCTTGCCTCATTTGACCCTTATTAATGCTCCACTTTAATGCCACTTTTAACATCTTTATTTTTTTATTTTTTTTCTTGTTTTTTTTATTAGATCATAATTGTGTACACTAATTCTATCATAGGATACAGTGTGTTGCTTATATATGCAGTTTGGAAAACTCTTATCCAACTGGCTAACATAGCCATCATGTCTTTCTCATAATTGTTGTGTTAAGACATTTATATTCAACCTTTAGACAAATTCACATGTACCCTAATAGGGTAAATTAGAGGCGTGATCCCATAATATCATTCTCTTCACCCATCCTCCCCCCTCCTCTCCGCCCCCCTCCCCTTTCCCCGTAGTCTAGGGCTCCATTTGGATTGTAGCTTTCCTAAGATAGCTAAAAATTAGTTTCATAATAGTGTTGAGTACATTGGATACTTTTTCTTCCATTCTTGAGATACTTTGCTAAGGAGGACATTTTCCAGCTCCATCCATGTAAACAAGAAGGAGGCAAGGTCTCCATCTTTCTTTGTGGCTGTGTAGTATTCCATGGTGTACATATACCACAATTTATTGATCCATTCATGGGTCGATGGGCACTTGGGCTTCTTCCATGACCTAACGATTGTGAATTGGGCTGCAATGAACATTCTGGTACAGATATCTGTATTATAGCGTGTTTTTTAGTCTTCTCGGTATATACCTAACAAAGGAATCACTTTTAACATCTTTTCCCAGCCTTCCAAATAGCTGGGACTACAGGCGCCCAGCTAGTCTTTCTATTTTTAGTAGAGATGGAGTCTCACTCTTGCTCAGGCTGGTCTTAAACTCCTGAGCTCAGGTGATCCACTGACATCAGCCCCCCAGAGTACTAGGATTATAGGCATTAGCTACTGTGCCTGGCCAAGAACTGGGATTTGATCAAGCTAAAAAGCTTCTGCACATCTAAGGGTACCACAAACAAAGCAAACAGATAGCCTTCAGAATGGGAGAAGATTTTCGTATGTGATGAATCTGACAAAGGCCTGATAACTGGAATCTACACAGAACTCAACAACAACAGCAAACAACCCCATTTATAAGTGGGCAAGAGACTTGAACAGAAACTTCTCTGAAGATGATAGACAAATGGCCAAACAAACACATGAAAAATGTTTGTCATCTTTAATCATCAAGAATTGCAAATCAAAACCACTTTGAGATATCACCCAACTCCAGTAAGGTTAGCCCACATCACAAAGTCCCCAAACTGCAGATGCTGCCGTGGATGTGGAGAGAAGGGAACACTTTTATACTGTTGGTGGGATTGCAAAGTGATACAACCTTTATGGAAAGAACTATGGAGAATTATTAAAGAATTAAAGGTCAACTTTCCATTTGATCCCACAGTCTCATTACTAGGTATCTACCTAGAAGAACAAAAATCATTTTACCCTAAAGACATTTGCACTAGAATGTTTATTGCAGCTCAATTCATAATTAAGTCATGGAAGCAACACACGAATGAATTACAAATTGTGATATATGTATACCTTGGGATACTATTCAGCCATAAAAAGATGGAGACTTTACTCTGTTATGTTTACCTGGATGGAGTTAGAACACATCTTTAGAGTAAAGTGTCTAAAGAATGGGGAAAAAAATCCAATGTACTCAATACTAATATGAAACCAATATATAAACAGTTACATGCTCATACAAATGGTAAAACACAAATACAGTCCAGCAAGGGGGTGGGGTAAAGAGGGAGGAGGAGGGCATTTGGCTGGATCTCACCTAATGTACACCCAGCATGCCTCCTAGGTGAACTTTATCTTGAAAGTGAGAACAATGTAACCTAAAAATTGTACCCTCATATTACAGTAATTTGAAATTTAAAAGAAGAAGCAATGAACTCTTTCAAATGACATTAATGAGGATATATGTTAAAGCACCAGGCTTTCACTAACCATGACTTGTTGATTTTTTTCATTGCTAAAGTAGTAAGCAAATTTCTACTAGTAGGAACCAATTCTACTGCCTTTCTGTACCTCCTAAAATTATCAAAGTGAATCTCTTCAAGCCTCCATGTCTTTCTGGCATCTTCTAAGTACTTCATTGCTCTCTTTTTCTTGGATATGAATAAATCTGAAGTATCATGATAAGAAAAAAATAAACACTTGCACAATGAATGAAATACTTGTGCAGTGAACTGTGGCCCTTAGCACTCCAGGTTCACATCCTATCAGCTTAGCAATTCCAAGGAAAAGGCCGTAACTTTCCAAAGCAAAAGTCCTTAGGGCTTACTCTGATTAGTCTGGCTTGGGTTTGGGTCATATATTTGTCAGAGTAGGCTAGACTTTGCTATGGTAACACATAAATCCTGAAATCTCAATGACTTAACATAATAAAATTTTACTGCTTACATCATATAGTCCAGTGTGTTTGCTTCAAGTGGTCACTAGATGGCCAGGCTCCTACCATTTTGTGATCCTACCATCTTCAGGGCAAGGCCTCAAGGTTATGGGAAGACAAGAGATAATGTTATCTGCTGGAGATATTGTGAGGTCAGGCATGGAATTGGCATGTAGTATTTCTGTCATATTCCATTGATCAAAGCTGACCAGAAGGAGAATAAAGTTGTTTGGCAAATGCCTCATATAGTATCTTGCTTTAGGCCAAGTGACCCTCCTTGAGCCAGTCACTGAGACCAGGAGGTTTCCTTGCTCTGATTGACCAGGCCTGGGTTTCATGCTCAGTCCAAAGTCTCAGGCCCAAGTCTGGAGAGGGGGTCAGCACCCCCAGACTGCATGGGCTGGCTATGGAGGAGGGCTTCTCCCTTGTGGAAGAATCAGGGTGCCTTTAGTACAAGGGAGAATGGGTGTTAGACAAGCAGAAATAATACTGACCACTAATACCTGGGCATTGCTTCTTCACTCTTCCCTAGCCCACTAGGGCCAGCATATACCTGCCAGGCGTCCTCTGCTAGGTCAAGCCAGCAAAAGGGCTTAAAACAGCCTCAGCTTTACTTACATTATTCCCAAATAACTTTCAGACCCTGGTGGTCCATGAGAATCTAATTTAGTGAGAATTTTGTAATTCTAGACAGAGCATAGATTTACAGCTTAGAGTTGAAAGCAATCTAAATGTCCATCAACATATGACTGGATAAACAAAATGTGGCATATACATACCATGGAATATTATTCAGCCTTAAAAACCAAGGAAATTATGACACATGCTCAATGAACCTTGAGTGGTTATGGTAAGTGAAATGAGCCAGACCCAAAAGGACAGATACTGCCTGATTTGACTTATCTGAGGTACCTACAGTAATTAAATTAATAGAAATAGAAAGTAGAATGGCGATTTCCTGGGACTGAGGGGAGGGGGAACAGGGAGTTATTGTTTAAAGGGTATAGAATTTGTTCTACAAGAAAAAAATTTCTGGAGATGGATGATGATAATGATTGCACAACAATGTGAATTCACTTAATACCTCTGAACTTACACTTAAAAATGGTTAAGATGATACATTTTGTTATGTGTATTTTAACACAGTGAAAAAATGTTGGACAAAAAATGGTCTTGGAAACAGTTGGTGGTGTTGGCTGCACAACACTGTGAATGTAATTAGTATCACTGAATAGGACACTTTAAAAAAAAAGCAGAATACAGGCAGTCCCTGGGGTTCTGGACAAGAGAATGTTCTTGAGAACATCTTTAGGTTAGATTTGTATGTAACTTGGATCTCTGATGAACAGCACATATATGATGGTAATAATAATAACAATAACAATGCTATAATGGCTCATTATGTGGTAATAATAATACAGTGTAATACTACAGTAATAATAATAATGATACTCCTCTACTGTAATAATAAGTTACAGAAACTATTGTGCTCTTTCTTTTAATTCAAACAGAAAATAAAAACAAACTCATACAAAAAGTTTAGGGAGGAGATAGAAGCATTTTCAAAAAAAAATATTCAAGGTTAACATTTACCTAATGTCACATCAACGCCTTGCCTACTGGAAGGGGCATTTGTGAGGCAAGAAGAGAGGCTGATATTAATAAACAGTGAAGATGGTAGGAATGGTGCTGGAGAGGACAGAGTGGGTGCTGGAGAATCAGGGTTTGATTCTGTTGCTGCAGAAGAGGAGCTTACAACTGAAGTTGGCTTCTTAAAAAAGGTATCTGGGATTGTTTGCACACATTTTTTTTCTTTTTTCTTTTTTTCACCATAAATGGCCTTGTAGGAACTGATATTCTCACTATCTATTTAGTAAGCCTTTGTAAACTGTTCACTGTTAGGACCCTGCTTCTCAAGATTAGCAAATCCTGCTTTAATGAGATGAAAGGCTTCAGCTCATTCTTCAGGTCGTAAACTTTTCTGGCTCTGTATCATCTGATTCTTCTTGTGTTTCTTTTTTTTTCTTTTCTTTTTTTTTTTTTTTTTGGCAGTAGCTCATGACTTTAAGTTTTTTTTTCTTTTTCTATTCTTTTTTTCCCCTTTTTAAAAATTAATTGATAGCTGTATACATTAATGCAAACATGGGGTACATTGTACTGTTTTCATATACAATTTGAAATACTTTCATCAAGCTATGAGACCAGCTGCGACAGTAAAAATGGAGCACAGACAAACCATTTACATCATGAAGGTCTGTTTACATATGAAGAAGAAACTAGTTCCCAAATTACTAACTTATGTAATTATAAATTACCTTTATGGGGAGCCTTGGCAGCCCATTCATAAGTACGGATCACCATAAGTCAGGTCATCTATAACATGGGGACTGTCTGTATTATAAAAGTAATGAATGTTGCTTCTGAGATTAAACTGTAAAAGCCATGGCTCCATGTCACTTGTAGACCTTCTCTCTGGCTGGCTGGCTGTTACCAGCTCACTGTGATGAAGCCAGCAGCCATGTAATGAAGTACCGTAAAGAGAGGCCAGTGTGGTAAGGAATTGAGTGCAGCCTTTGGCCAACAGCCAGTGAGGACCCAAGCCCCTCAAGTCTAACAGTCTCTAAGTTTTGCCAACAACTATATGAGGGAGCTTGGAAGTAGATCCTTCTCTAGTAGCCACCAAGCTTTGAGATCATTTGTTATGCAACAATAGATAACAAAAGAGCTACTTAGGGAGTATGAAATGCTTGCTTCTTCTTGTTGTCCTTGTTTTAATGAAAACACCTAACTCCTTTTTTTTTTTTCCTTTTTGAGACAGAGTATCACTTTGTCAACCTTGGTAGAGTGCCTATGGCATCCTAGCTTGTAACAACCTCCAACTCCTGGGCTCAAGTGATCTTTTTTTTTTAAGAGACAGAGTCTCACTTTGTCCTCAGTAGAGTACTGTCACATCATAGCTCACAGCAACCTCTAGTTCTTGGGCTTAGGCGATTCTCTTGCCTCAGCCTCCCAAGTAGCTGGGGCTACAGGCACTCGCCACAACGCCCAGCTATTTTTCATTGCAGTTTGGTCAGGGTCAGGTTTGAACCACCCTTGGTATATGGGGCCAGCGCCCTACCCACTGAACCATAGGCGCCGCCCTCAAGTGATCTTCTTGCCTCAGCCTCACTAGTAGCTGGGAGGTGCCCACCACAAAATCTGGCTATTTTTAGAGATGGGATCTGACATTACTCAGGCTGGTCTCGAGCTCCTGAGCTCAGGCAATCCACCCACCTTGGCCTCTCAGAGCGCTAGGGATACAGGTGCGAGCCACTGCCGCTGGTCTGAAAATACTTTTTAATCTTAAGTATTGAGAAGCATTACTCTAGAAGATGAGAAGTGACAACAGGATCTATCACATACCAAATCAACTTGCACTTGGGTTTTCACAGTGTTTAAAAACATTTTGCATCAGTATTTAAAACTTGGGAGATGTCCCCTACACTCTGAGATCTTGGATCTCTCTTGACAAATCAGAGACTGGGAAGCCATGGTCCTCATTCATACCTGGCAACTGGCAGCAAGGCTGAGTGGTGCTCCCCTGTTTGCCATAAAACACACTGCCCTTGTTGTCACCATTTCTGAGGGCACACGTCCCAGCTGTGACTTATCATTGCAGTTCCACCATTTCTTATGGTAGAGTTTAGAGCAGTGGTTCTCAATCTTCCTAATGCCACAGCCCTTTAATACAGTTCCTGTGGGTTACGACCCACAGGTTGAGAACCACTGGTTTAGAGAATACTAAGATACCAAAATATTGTCCCTGCATCTTCATCAAAGAACAAGAAAGACTGAGTCAGGGCTCAGATGGCGCAGTGATGGCTCATCTCTGTTCCATCTAACCACCTAATGTCTGATGAGGCTGGGATGTCTTCATCCACCTGTATGTAGCTTGAGCTAGGATTGCTCCAACTGCCAGGGATGGATCAGCTGTGGTTTGAAGCCTCAGTTCTCACTGACAGTTGGATCCTTTGATTCTCTTCCTTGTAGTCTCAGGAACTTCCCCTCTGCAAGTGGCCTTTCTGGGTGTCTTCCCTGCAGGAGGCTCGACTTCTTACATCTTACTCCTGACATAACAGCTCACAAGAGTCCACCAGTGGAAACTGCCAAGCCTTCTTAAGGCTTAGGACTGGAACTGGCCCATCTGTACAACCAAAATAAAACTAATAGCACCTCTCTCAGAGGACTGTCACCAGGAACCCATGAAATGTGCTGTGGAGCTTAGAGCAACACTGACTCTGCGGGTGGCACAGAAGTGTGGGCTGGTGTGGGATTCCAGTGATGATGATGTGGGGTGGGGCTGCTCACCAGAGCACCAAAACCCATCCTCTGGGGAAGCAGCAAGAAGTGTGCCTTCTCGCCAACAGGAGGGCTGCACCTGGGCTCAGTGCACCCTGGCATTCCCGTCCTGGGATCCCCTCCCCACTGTATCGGGAACAGCAGACAGGGTGTGGAAAGGCGATCATGGCAGTCTCCTGAGACAGGTCCAGCGTGTGCTCAGCTCACTGGCACCCCAGCTCTAATGGGGTCCACAGGCAGGCCAGCAATGGGGGTGCGGTGGGAGCAAGAGCATGTGCCTGGGCCTGGGAACCCTGTCAGCATGTCTTCGTCTGCCCGGGGCCTACAGACTGTCTGAGGGCCAGGCCTGGGCTGTGGAAGCCCCTCCCAAGTGCTTGTTGGGGACAGGACTCTGGTGAGGTCCTCTGCACCACTCACCAGGCTAGGGCCCCACACAGACTAGCTGGGTTGACAGCCACCATCATACCTTCAGAGGGGCAGGTAGGCCGGGCAGGAGTGGATGGGGTCTAGACCTGACTCCCCATGTGGGCTCCCACCAACCTTGTCTCCTGTGGCTGTCACTGTGCTTTCTGAACCTCCATGGCCTCATTTGTAAATTGATGCAATGTTCAGTGAGAAGAGGAGGGCTCCTTTTCTGTAAAGATCAGGTAACACAACACTGCAGCATTTTGAACTGGCTGACACATTTTAATCTCAGAAGGCATTTACCTAAAATTTGAATTTCCAGCATCTCTTTGAAGATGGTGGTGGGGCTGGCACTGTGGCCTGGACATATGTGACACCAATCCCACAAAGCCACAGGTGGCTGGAGCTGGCAACAGCCACCCCTGTAAACAAGGGCCTTCCTGCCCAGTTGGTCAAAGTCCCAGCAACTACTTACTTCCCCAACTGGTGGCTGTGTCTGGGCCCTGCTAGCTTCACAGTGCAAGACACTACAGTGACCCTGACCATGAGAACCAGGACAGCTGGTCACACTGAGGCATCCCCTGCTCCAGTCAAGACTCCATCATATACCTGCTATAGCCCTGCACTGGGAAAGTCACCCTCCCTGCCATATAGCTGTGGATAGGAGCAGGGAAGGAGTGGCACAGAGGACCCTAGGGTGGTCACACGGCTTAGTCCTCAGCCTCTTCCTTCATGCCTCATGGGGAAGCTGAAGCTAAGGCTCCAGGCACCCTGAAAGATGTTGGCATCTGCACCTGGCCCATATGCAGCGAGGGTGGAGAGCACCTGGAAATTACAGACATGGGGAACAAAGGGTACACTGGGCAGGAAGCAGACTGTCTTCACATCAGAGCCACATGGCCTCAGGGGTCTGCTTGGCCTTGGGGTGGGAGTTCACAGAGACACCTTACCTGCTATCCTTGCTCACAGAGGACATGGATCCAAGAGTGCTTGACTACACTAAATGTGGTTCATGGGGTCCCTCTGGGAGGAGAAATGGAAGAAACCAGAGCCAGATGGGCCATTGTGGCCAGGGCTTCAGTCCTCTGGCCCTTGCACTTGGCCTTCCCCGACAGCCCTTCCTTGCCTCTCTGCTTGGAATCCTTTTTCTTATCTTTCTTTGGCAAACTCCTTAAGACACAGTGGAAAAGTTTCCTTCCTTGAGAAGAAATCTCTTTTTCTGCCAGACACCACGGGGTCTTGGAAATTCCCCATTATCCTCCTGTCCTGGTACTCTGTATTGTAATAAAATATTCAAACAATGACATTCCCATCAAACCCTGATATCCTAGGAGCAAAGGCCACCCTGTATTCCCAGTACCCAGGCCTAGGCGTGGCACACAAAGGTGCCTGGCACACAGAGGCATCTGAAACTTCTTTCTCACCCATGGTCCATAGGGTGGGTGGGGCCAGTGTGTGCTCCCCAAATGGCTGGTGTCCCTGTGGTCCTTGCGCAAGCTGCAGGAGCAAGGCCCTGTGGCGTCAGGGCCCATGTGCAGCAGGCCCAGGGGATGGGAGGGGTCTGCCTGACCTCAGAGGGGTGTGTGTGGGGACAAGCATGAAGTCATACTTGTTTACTAGGCTCTGACACAGGGCTGGTCATTTCCTCCCTGCTGGGCTGCTCAGTCCTCCTTTCCAGCTCTGCCAGCCTCTGACTTACTCTCTGGCATTCCACGCTGTTGCTCTTGCCACCCATTTCAGCAGTGATGTGGAGTCAGGGTTAGTGTGCAGTTTTGGATCATGAATATAAGGGAGGCATTTAGGGGGTGGGATGACAGACCCTCCCTGTGGGGGGTGAAAGGCACCCCCACCTCCAGCATTTCAGCAGGCTGGGGATAGACCCACAGAGAGCCCACCCACAGGGAGCTCCTGGAAGGGAACCACCAGAGGGACAAAGAGGGGATAGCCAGCTCTGGTGGCCCTATTCTGCTCTTAATGCTCATGGGCCTCTCAGAGAAGAGCCTGCAGGATAGGGGGGTGCGCAGGGTAGAGGGACCAGTGGGGCCTCAGAGAGATGGGGAGGGAGGGCCAAGGCCTGGGTACGGGGCAGCAGGTAGAGCGGGGTGGTGGCAAGACAGACCATGGCTCACGTGGGAAGGGCTAGTTGGCAGGTCAGCGCAAGGAAGGAGCTGGAGAAAGAAGGCCTTGGAGTTCCCCTAGTAGGAGGGAGCCCCATTTTCACTCCTTTCCCCAATAATTTGTTCCTGTAGCAAAATGTCCTCAGGGACCAGACAGTGGAGAGACATAGATTTCACAGGCTGGAGAGAGCCTGATCTATCTAAAGCCATTCACAGGCATTCATATTTAAAAAATTAAAACATGTACTGCTGGCCAGGAAAAAAAATTCACCATGTTAGGGCATTTGCAGGTGCATGCAAATAGGCACTGGAGCCTGCATCCACACTCTCATTTGGTGCAGGCACAGTCACTTTGTGGTCCCTGGCAAGAAGATTGACAGGTCCTCACACTTCAAGAGCAAGTTCTTTTGTCTACAAAGGTCATAGACTGTTTAAAAATGAGGGACTTACTGTAAAGATAGGGGAAAGGAGTTTGGCTATTTTCTCTGTGGTTCTTGATTTATTTATTTATTTTTTTTTTTGTTGAGGTATAATTTACACACAGTAACATGTGCAAATCTCAAGTATGCAAGTGGTGATTTTTATCCATGCTTACATTCATGTAACCTCCACCCAGATCAATATAAAAAACATTTCTATACCCCTGAAAGCGCCCTCATACTCCAACCCAGTCAATCCAGATCCACGTCCCCACTAGAAACAACCTCTATTCTGATTTCTATAATCATACATTAATTGTGACAGTTCTGGATAATCACATAAATTGAATCATACTATATAAACATTCTTGGGCGCAGTGGCTCATGTCTGTAATCCTAGCACTGTGGGAGACCTAGGCAGGTGGATTGCCTGAGCTCAGGAGTTAGAGACCAGCCTGAGTTTCTCTACTAAAAATAGAAAAACTAGCCAGGCATTGTGGTGGCATCTGAAGTCCCAGCTACTTGGGAGGCTGAAGCAAGAGGATTGCTTACACCTGAGAGTTTATGGTTGCTGTGAGTTAGACTGATGACACAGCACTCTACCCAGGGCAACAGAGTAAGATTCTGTCTAAAAATAGAAAGAAAGAGAGAAAGGAAGGAAGGGAAGGGAGAAGGAAAGGAAGGAAGGAAGGAAGAAAAGGGCAAGATAGTCTTCTAAAGTAGTTGTACCATTTACACTTCCACACCCAATGCATGCAAGTTCCAATTGCTCTATGGCTTCATCAACACTTTGTATTATCAGTCTCCTAAATTAGCTATACTGGTGGGTATATAGTGGTATCCCACTGTAACTTTAATTTGTATTTTCCTGATGACTAATGAATTTTTTTCTTTTGTTTTGTCACTTTTATTTTTCATATATATGAGACCTTTATATATTCTAGATACTACATATGTGTTCAATGAATATTTTCTCCCAATCTATGGCTTCCTTACTTTCTTAAGGATGTTTGATAAGCAAAAGTTTTCAATTTTATTGAAGTCAAATTTACCATTTTTTCTCTTATGATCGGTGATTTTTATATTCAGTTTTAAAATTCTTTCTTTACTCTGAGATATAAAGATATTTTACTGATTTCTTTTAAAAGCTTTATTGTTTTATCTTTCTCATATAAGTCTGCTTCATATCAAAATAATTTTTCTGTATAGTATAAGGCTAGACTTATAAAGAGATTGAAGTTCATTGTTTCATATGGATTTCTAGTCACTTCCATTCCATTTTGAAAAGATCATCCTTTCCTGTTGAATTGCACATGAGCCTTTATTAAAAATCAAGGCACCACATATATGAGAGTTTATTTCTGACATCTTAGCAATGAGTCTAACAATTCATGAACTTGGTATACCATTCCATTATTCAGATCTTTATTGGTTCCCTTTAGTAATGCTTTGTAGTTTCCTGTACATCTCTCATTAAAAAAATTTTTTTTGAGAAAGATTCTCATTTTGTTGCCAAGCTAGAGTGCCATGGCTTCAGCCCCACTCACAGCAATCTCAATCAATTTCCTGGGTTTAAGGGATCCTCCTGCCTCAGCCTCCCAAGTAGCTAGGATGACACTATAGGTGCCCACCAATGGCTGGCTAACTTTTCTATTTTTATTTTTTATTTTTTTTAAATTTTATTGAATGGTAACTATGTACATTAATGCGCTTCTGGGGTACAGTGTGGGGTTTTCGCATGCATGGAATACTACGCAGCCATTAAGAAGGATGGAGACTTTACGTCCTTCATGTTCACATGGATGGAGCTGGAGAATGTTCTTCTGAGCAAAGTATTGCAATAATGGAGGAAAAAGTATCCAATGTACACACCTTTATTATGAAACTAATTTATACCTAATTTATAACTTTTCTATTTTTAGTAGAAACAGGTTCTCACTTTTGCTCAGGCATGGTCTTGATCTTTGGAGCTCTGGAATCCTCCCACCTCAACCTCCCAGAGTGTTAGGACTATAGGCATGCGCCATCACACCTGGTCACTCATTAAAAATTTTGATGTTAATGTACATAGCGTTTTTTATACCACTTTTCTCCTTATTATAAAGGCAAATGTCATCTGTACTTTTCTCTCTCACACACTGTGTACATATTCTCAATCCAAAAAAAACCAATTTTTTTTGAGACAGGGTCTCACTCTGTTGCCCAGGCTAGAATGTAGTGGCATCATTATAGCTCATAGCAGCCTCAAACTTCTGGGCTTATGTGGGCTTCTGCTGTCTCAGGTGCCTAAGTAGCTGGGACCATTGGTGCATACTGCCAAGTCTGGTCAATTTTTCTAGTTTTTATAAAACTGAGATCTTGCTCAGGCTGGGCTTGAACTCCTGGCCTCAAGCAATCCTCTTACCTCTGCCTCCCAAAGTGCTAGGATTACAGGCATGAGCCATGGCACTTGGCATTTCAATCAAATTTTGAAAAGAGCTAGTCTAATTGGCCTATTCAGCATCATAGTCACCCCAAGCAGATGGCTGGCCTTGAATCAGGGGACCAAGCTGATCTCATTATTGAGCATAAAACACTTCTGCTTCCCTGAGCAAGAGCTGTCAGGTTACAATATTTTTCCAAGGAAAGGAGAAGGTGTGTGTATCAGCTACTGTGACCACAATGCCCACTACAGTTGTGTGGTGGGTTGAATGGTGTTTCCCTAAAAGACATACCAACCATATCTGCCTGAAATCTCATAATGTGACCTTAATTGAAGTAAGAACTTTTACAGCTGTAACTAAGGCAAAGATCGTGAGTTGAGATTATTCTGGATGTACTTATAAAATACAGAAAGGGAGGAAAGAGGCATGTGAAAACGGAGGCAGAGATGGGAGTAATTCGTCTTCAAAACAAGGAGCACCAAGGATAACCCACAGTTATCAGAAGCAGGGAGAGAGGCCTGACTCAGATACTCCTTCAGAGCCTTCAGAAGGAACCAACCCTTTAACATCCTGACTTTAGACTTCTGGCCTCCAGAACTAGGAGAGAATACATTTCTGTTTTAAGCCATCTGATTGTAGCCACAGGAAACTAGTATACACATATCCATAGACTAATAACTGAACCCAGAACTGCTGGGTGATTACAACTAGTGCCCTGATAGAGTGAGGGAGCCACTCAGGCTGTGACAAACAGTCTACTGCAAGTGTCCTTATGATAAAAGATGTTTTTTCTTCTGGGTAGATGTCCAGTAATGGAATTGTAGGATCAAATGGGAGGTCTAGCTTGAGTTCTTTGAGGGTTCTCCATACTTCCTTCCAAAAAGGTTGTATTAGTTTGCAGTCCCACCAGCAATGTAAAAGCATTCACTTCTCTCCACATCCGTGCCTTTTTGCTTGTAATTTTAATGAAAATGATTTCAGCCTATTAGTAATGAGTATGATATTTACTATTTATTTTGATACATATGTTATTCTCTGTTAACAGTGTTTTCCTGCATTCTTATTTTATTTTTTGATACAGAGTCTCACTTTGTCACCCTCGGTAGAGTGTCATGGCATCACAGCTTACAGCAACCTCAAACTCTTGGGCTTATTTGATTCTCTTGCCTAAGCCTCCTGAGTAGCTAGGACTACAGGCAACCGCCACAATGCCTGGCTATATTTTTTGATTGCAGTTGTCATTGTTGTTTAGCTGGCCTGGGCCAGGCTCCAACCCACCAGCCTCAGTGTATGTGGCTGGCACCCTACTCACTGAGCTATAAGCACCAAGCCTTATTTGGCAGTTTATTGAAAGTAACTGCTAAATTGTATTGTATTTCCTTGGTGCATGTTTTGATATTCTCTGATCTTAAATTGCTTCTCATTTTTGGAACAAGCCCTATTTAATTAGTATATGTGTGTATGTATGTATGCTCATATATTATAATTTGGGGGGGGCACTGCTGGCTCCAACTTTCTAACAACTTGCCATAAAACAAACATAATCATAAAAATAAACTAAAAACAAAATAAAAGCATTAGATTCTAATTGTATACTGAATAGGTTCATTGGGTGACCCTGAAGGGGATGGTGCAGGGCTCTACCTTGCCTTTGAAGGACAGTGTGTATAGTGGTTAGAGCTCAGCCTTGCTTACAGATGGGGATGCCCACTGTAGCAGGCATGGTGGTCACCACATACAACCTCTCTTTCACTTGGAAAAATGCTGTTTTTCCATTTCCAAAAATGCTAGAGTTTCCTGCTCAGGAAAGGAGGAGTGTGTTGTATTCAGTAAGGAGATCAGCTTGGTCCCCTGCTTCAATGAGCTGTAGGTGGAATTCTGTGTGGGGCTTTTGTGAAAGCCTTTTCTTCATATGTTTGTTCCTCATCTTTCCTCCCTCTTCTTTCTATCTAGATACTTTCTATCTAGATGGGCATGATGGCTGGAGGCTCAGCAGCTATCTTGTGACCTTGAGGATTGATGCTACATGTGGAGAATGGTGGAGCAGGAGGGTAGGAGTCTGGGTCCTGATGACATGTAGCCGCCACCCTAATTGCAACCTGCCTAGGCTCAGACTGCATTTACATGAGATGGAAATGCACATCTGCCTTGTTTAAGTCACTATCATTTACTCAACATAATTCTAGCTGAGAAAAGGAATGAAGGAACCAGCTCATGCCTTTGCAAGGATGGAATGGCTCTGTGAAGGCTTGTATACTATAAGCTGCTGCACCCTACTGTCTACTGCAGCCCAGTCCTGAGGAAAGTGAGGGAAGGGTGCAGGGGAGTCCAGAGTGTGTGCTATCCAGTCATACAGCACACTTGAGGAAGTATGTGGCTGCACCCATACTGTTAGGGGAGGCTTCAGGCACACAGAACATACCTCAGTATACCCTCCAGCTACACCAACACATCTGGGTCTTATGGGAGGCTGTGTCCTGACCACGTGGCCCTTTCTGCAGCTTTTCTTTCCTCTCAAGTAATCCTGTCTTTTCCTCACCCCTACCAGCCTGGCTCCTATCACCCCCAGCTGGTCGGAAGCTCAGCTGTGCTCTAAGCCATGTCTGGAAGTCATTAGTGGACTGTAGGGGCCCCGCCAGGAAAGCAAACAGAGCTGGGGGTGGGGGACATGAAAGAGTCTCCAGTCCCAGCTACAAGAAAGGAGAAGGAGCCAGGTGGGGAAGGAGAAGAGGGGGGAATGCAAAATCTGAGAGGGAGGGCAGGGAACTGAGAAGACATGCAGATTTGGGAGTCTGTGTGTATCTTTGCAAAAGAGAAGGACCTGAGCCAGCCTCAAGCAGGAGTTCAGCATGGGAGGCAGCAGTGATGAGGGTGGCTGCAGGTCACATTGGCTGCAGCTCTGTCCTTAGGAAGGACACTGCAATGGGAGAGGTGAACGGGTGCTTTGGGGGACCTCGAAGGGGATAGTGCAGGGCTCCACTGGCCTTTCCCTTCTGGCCATTACGATGACACCATGACACACTGCAAACCTGGAGTGCAGAGGCAGCTGAGAAGCAGCTCCCCACTGGACCTGAGGAGGATGGTTAAAGCCCGGCCTGGGTGGGTGAAGGTAGGAGGTACCTTTCAGTCCATCTTACTGATCTGAGAAACAGCATGCTTGGGCTCTCTCATTGCCCATAAAATCTGAGGGCTCTGGTTGCCAAACTGAGATCTTGTTTATAGGAATGAGCAGAGATGGGGCAGGAGCAAATCTTTGGCCTTGCTTAGAGGACCAGGCCAGGTGGGTGCGTCATTCCCATGGCTTAGTGAACTATCTCCACCACCCAGGGTACTATCAGCCCATGTTAGAGACAAGTAGCTACTCAGAAACAAGGTCATCTGGGCAAGATTGTTAGCAGGGGCCTGCAGCCTCATGGACCCTCTGACTTTAGGTTCCTTGAGTCCTGGGATTAGTGGGAAGGGGGCGCTGTGCAGGTCTATCCCTGCAGATTGGGAGGGCAGAGCCAGCCCATGGGCTGCTGAGTGGACGCCTTCTTTACCCCATAGGAAGTCCCCTCTGAGGGCTGGCTTCTCTAGCACATTCTTGGCAGCACCTTGTTCTGGCCCCCCAAGGGCAGACCTTTCCTGGTGCCTTCTCATTTAAGTTCATGGATTTGGGATCCAGACTCACTGTTGAAAGCACCAGGTGCTCAGACTTGGATGAACAAAGTTTCTTTTCTTCCTCCAAGAAAAGAGGGAGGGCCAAACCTTGAGCTTCCCCGAGGCTGGACCAGAGGAGGAACATGGGAGCCTCAGACACGAGGGGCTTCCTTTATTTCAGGCACTCTGAGTTCCAAATTAAACCAATATCTATGTTCATCTTTGAAATTCTGGCAGGACTGGCTTCAGGGTTCCAGGGAGGGAGGCCTCTCATGTGTCCCAGGATGGCTCCAGGGTCCTCCAGGTACCACCCTGAGGATAGGAAGCAGAGGAGGAAGAGCCTCTCGCTGGCATTCTCTCTGAAAAAGACCTTTTTAACATACTTGGTGAATTTCTTCCTTATTGTTTTTTGTATTGTTTTACTTAGTTGCCACAAATCATTCCTTCATTTAAAAATATAAAACAAAAAAGTTATACAGAAAGATACATCTCTGATTAGGTTACTTGGAGTTTTACTTACAACAGGGAGCACAGAACCATCTTAAGGTATAAACCAACTAAATCTTCTCCCCTTTCTTATATTCCATAAAAATTAAAAGGTGCATTACTTGATTCTCAAGAAGATGGATGAAAGCCCAGGACAGACCAACACAGAGAGCAGTTGGTCAGCCTCAGCAGCCAGCCTGCCCAGGGACACCTCTCAGCACTTGACCACAGCTTCACCTCAAGCCCACACTCTTCAGTCAGGGGGTGCTTCCTGAGTACTATGTGTTAGGCACTGTTCTCAAATTGGGGACCACAGTGGTTGACAAAACAGACAAGGTTTCCTACCCTGGTGGAGTTGCTGCTGCAGTGCGGGAGTCAGACGCCAGCAGCACATACCTGGCAGGTAGGTCTCGAGCACTCAGGGTGTGAGGGAGATGAGGATATGGGCAGAGCTGCCTTATTAAGCACCATGTTCAGGGTAGCATCTCATGAGAAGATGACAAGACCTGATAGACAGAACCCCATGTCTGGCTATGAATGAGAAATGCACTTGAGGGTAGGACGGTGACCTCCCTTCCTTTCCCCCACTCCAAAAATATGTCTGAGAATTTGTGACTGCAATCTGGAAAACAAAAGTCCTTGTAGGTATCATTAACGTAAGGATCTCAACATGAGAGCATCCTGGGTTATCCAGGTGGCCCCTAAACCCAATGATATATTCTATTAAGAGACAAACAGGGAGAAGACAAGAACATTAGGTGACCAGGAGAGTGGCGATGGAATTTATGCATCCACAGGTCAAGAATTGCCTGGAGCTCCCAGAAGCTGGATGAGGCAAGGAAGGATACCCCTCAAAGGTATGCCTTCAAAGGCAGCACAGCCCAACTGACACCTTGATTTTGGACATCTGGCTACCATAACTGTGGAGGAATAAATGCATGTTGTTTTGAGTCACCATTTATAGTGATCTGTTGCAGCAGCCACAGAAAACTAACATACCACTGCAAGAAGGGTGGTGAAAGTAGAGAAACCAGCATGGGGTGTCACCCCAAGACACAGCCACCCAGGTGACCCCCCAGCTCACCAGGTCTGCTCATGGTCAGGGATTGCCACATTTACATACTACCTAAATTTTTTAAGAATGTCTCCTTGTTTTCACCTGAATAAACTTATTTTAAAATGCAATATTACATCACCAAGTTAAATATAAAACTAGATTCTTTTCCCATAAATAGAAGGTAACCATTAAAATTAATGCAATGAAAACAGAACTGTTATTCCATTTGAGCAATATGTCCTACTACCTGCCAAGATCCCTGAGTCTGTGGCTGCCTCTTTGAGTCAAAAACATGAAATGGGGTTATGTCAAAGAGGCATCAAAGAGAGCATCTCTCACCATGTGACTCTGTGTCCCTGTATCCCCTTACTTCAGCATTGCTCATAATTTGCAGGGCCCACAACTGGTCCCTCAAGCCCTGACTGCTCCAGCCAGAGTAACTTCACAGGACCCACAGGGTGGTGCTGGTGCCCTAAAGCCAGTAGAGTTCAGACCAGGGATTTGGGGAATAGAGTTCTCATGATGGGATGGTGGGAACAGGCAGGCACTTGCTATTCTAGGGAGGTTGGAACAAAGAGGACACCTTGGATTGGGGAACTTGGGGAAGAGGTGGAACATACAGGAGCCAGGCTAGGCCTGAATGAATGAATGGCTTCTCCTTTGGACAGTGGAGGCAGCTCTGTGATGCCAGTTTTACTGGTATTTTAAGGGATGATAGAGTGAAATGCACATTTAGTTGCAGATTGATTTTTCTCTGCATGGTTTTTAAGCCATCTACATTAGTTCCAACTTGAATTTTTCAGCACACAGAACTGTAAAAGTGCTGTGTCTGAGAGAGACTCCCGTGCCTGAGCTCCAGGGATGTCACAAGGGCCCAATTTAAATATTTCCCTGTTCAGAAACAAATTTCCTTACATCAAAATAGCATGAAATTATAAGAGATCCAAATTTCAAGCCAGGAACTCAAACGCACAAGAAATGAGGGCAGGGTGACTTTGGCTTGCCTGGCATTCCATTGTAACCTGCCCCCAAAGCCTGACTCTAGGACAAGTATGGGGAAACTTTTCATGTTGGAAGGCTGCATTAATTTACCTGTAATCAAAAGGTTGCATTCAAGAAACTTTTATTAAATATGCTTTAAAAGTATGTTATTTTGTAAAACTCCAAATACTTAATAATTTTTAAAAACCTATTTTTTTATTTCTAAAGTTAACCTTTTAATGACTTTGCTGTGTCCACTTTTTGTTGGAAAGTATTTGAATATTGGTTGCAGCATGGAGTTCTGTAGTTTCAGTTGATCCTCTAGATGGATCCTTTTTCTTTTTTTTGAGATAGAGTCTCACTTTATCACCCTGTGTAGAGTGCCATAGCATCATAGCTCATAGCAACCTCAAACTCTTGGGCTTAAGAGATTCTCTTGCCTCAGCCTCCCAAGTAGCTAGGACTATATAGATACCCACCACAATGCTCCATTTTTAGTGGAGATGAGGTCTCACTCTTGCTCAGGCTGGTCTTGAGCTTCTGAGCTCAAGCAATCCACCAACCCACCTCAACATCCCAGAGCGCTAGGATTACAGGTGTGAGTCACTGCTCCCAGCCTTAAGTATCAGTTATTTTTGACATTAAAGGCATTTTGATTTGTGTTAGGTTGGAGAATGTAGATTTGTACCAGTAAATGGCTGAAAAACAAGAAAGCATTTTTCATACATGTTGAGTAAAAGTGGGGGTATTCTACTGCATTTTCCCATATTTCAATTGGATTTTTTCTTAGTATCAATGACTTAATATGTCGTCTACTAAGAGTTCAATCATTCCATCTGTAGTTCTTTAGGGACCTTGGTGAAATCGACTACGTGAGGCTGAAATGCTGATTTGAGT
This sequence comes from Galagoides demidoff, assembly GCA_963574575.1. Classification (NCBI taxonomy): domain Eukaryota; kingdom Metazoa; phylum Chordata; class Mammalia; order Primates; family Galagidae; genus Galagoides; species Galagoides demidoff. The sequence goes on from CAUYQV010115265.1 coordinate 19,548, forward strand.
GTGATATCATAATTCTCAAAGTCAGTGAAACTTTCACTGTATTCTCCAATTAATAGGTCTATAACAGCTATGTATTCTTCAAATGATTCATATATATAGGGTGTCTGTATTATCCTGCTCATCGATAACCTTTGCTAACTGGGGAAAAGGTTTGTCTGAAATGTCCTTTTGAAGAAGTGTTTTGAAAAAGATAGCTTTTTTCAAAATGCTTGGATTATTCTTTGCCATTTATCATATATAGACTATTTTACCTTGCAAAGAAATATCACGTTTTGATTTGACATGATATCACATAGACATACTGCATTCCTATAGAAATCTTCTTTCAATTCTTCAAGAGCACTGCTGACTCTTTTCTTCTTCTTCTTCTTTTTTTTTTTTTTGACTCCGTTCTTCTTAAATGTAACTATCTGGCTGAGTCCTATCCCTGAGATAATCAATGTACTTTAAAATGATACAGGCAAATCCATACTTCAACTTAAGCAGATTGTGAAACTGATGGTGCCATGTTGCATTTACCCAAACGTAGTTAATAATATTTGTAACTTGTTGCAAAGTATTACATAAGATAGTAGTTTTAGCACAGAGCTTTTGTTGATGCAAATATAATAAAAAGAAATGAGAGCATCTGAATCTGTTATTACTTTTTTTTCTATACAATAAATCCTTCATGTTCCCCTGTCATGGAAGGTGTACCATCTATGCATACACTCACTAAATTTACCAAATTTAGTCCAACTTTATGACCTTTATCTTGAAAGTTGTTGAGGACAACCATTCCCCATGTTCTGTTTCCAAGAATGCCAAAGTGAGTCACTCTTCTTTGTAGCAAAGAAAATCTTCTGTTATGACCCAAATGAAGTATAAAACCTGTGCAGAGTCAGTAGCATCTATTGATTCATCCAAAGAGATTAAATAATATATACAGAATGTGCCCAAAAATGTATACACATTTTAAGAAAGGAAAAAATTGTATTGAATTTGTAATACTCCTTGTGTGTTGTAATGTTAGTGAGCATTGAATTTCTTTGATTTAATTTTGATACTGTAGTATCACAAAGCAAGCAAATCATCTCATCTTTAGGAGAAGCAAGATACTATTGCATTCCCAATCCTCATTAAAAAAATGTTTTCTTCTTTCAACATTCTCTTGGTTTTCTTTGACATGATGGGCTGTTAGGCAAACACAACTAAAAAAGACTGTTGTGCTGTGCAACTATTCACAAATTCCATTTCAAACAGAAAGACTGTGCACCATTGTCAAAATCTGGTAATAGACCAACGTGTTCAACACCCTAAACTCTCACCCACCAGTCTCAGTAGAGGCACCAATCCGGTGGGAGAAGTTACTGAAAGGTGTAAGCGGTGGTATCCAGAGACAAGGCCAGATCGGAGATGTTCAGGCCAGGTTTATTGAAAAGGAGAGAGTGACCTGCCTAGGCAGTGCCAAGCTGGCATCCATGCCAATGGGCAGTTAGAGACCCCCTTTTTTATGTTTATATGGGGCCATAGTATGTGGGCAAATTTCATAGCTTGTGGGGGAGGCGAGTTAGGGAGTTAAAGTTCTCTGGCTTTAACTTCTCAGGAGTGGGACTAACTAGGTCCATTGTCTTAGAAGGAGAGGAGAAGGAGAAGAGGGAAGGGTTCGTGTGTGGCTGTGATAGGCCCTCCAACAGTTACAAATAAATTGTGAGCATAGCAGCAGTCGATTCATCCCTTACTAATGTTCTTATTGTGTCAATTAATCTGGGAGGATTGTTTTATTGAAATTTACTTTACATATAATCTTTGATATTTTAAATAAGTTCATTTTAAAAATAAAATAAAAATATAAAAGGCAAACAAAAAATGTATTAATAAAAAGAAAATAACTTGTTCTGTAAAATTTGAATTCAGTCAAAAGGGCACACTTAAGGACCTAGAAGGCCACATGAGCCCTTAAGGCAGGAGGTTCCCCATCCTTTGTCTAGGGTAAACGAACAGTTCTTCCTGAGAGGGTCATGGGAGGCCCAAGTAACTATTCCCCAGGTTTCTTCCCTGCAGGGTCACCTGGCTGGTGGCCCCTCTACACAGCCCTATCCCCCACAGGCAGAGGGTGTTGGCAGTACCTGGTTCTTACCAGCCCTGGGGGCTGCACTCTCCCTTGGGGTTTTCCCTCACCTGTCCCACAAGTTAGTAGAGCTTTTATTAAACCTTCCCCTAAAGAAGGAAATCCTGCCATTTGGAATAAGATGAATGAACCTACCTATGCTAAATGAAATAAGCCCATCATAGAAGGCCAAATACCGAGTGGTTCCACTTACATAAGGTATCTAAAATAGACTCACAGAGAATAGAAAGGTGGTTCTGAGGGGGTGGGGCTCAGGAACCAGGGAATTTTTTCTCAATTGGTTATAAAGATTCTGTTGCACCAGATGAGTAAGTTCTAGAGATCAGCTATACAGCATGGTGCCAATAGTTAACAATATGATGTTGTGCACTTTAAAATATGTTAAACTAGAGCTCCTATTGTGTTCTTAAAACCATGTGTGGTGCAGGAGTGCACACACACAAAAGAATACAAGGAAATGTTTAAAGGTGGTGGATATGTTTAGTACCTCGGTTGTGATGGTATCCCAGGTGTAGGTATATGATCAAATTCTTGTGCACATCAATTGTGTACAATTTTTGTATGTCAATTATAGATCAATAAAGCTTTTTGTTAAACAAACAAAAAATTCTCCTCAACTTGCCATATGTGAATGTGCCCCAAAAAATAAATCCTCAAAATAGTTTCTGGGATCTGGTTAGTCACACACAGATTACACCACTTTGCCAGGGAGAAACAGGACATGGGACATGGCCAGTGGTTGCAAGAGATAACCATAGGTGGAGGCCCAAGGAGTAGTCCCTTGATATGGCTTGGTGCCCTCCCTGACGTAATAAGTGAGTTCTTATCTTATTAGTTCATGGGAGAGCTGCTTGGGTAAAAGAGCCTGGCTCCACCTCTTCCTTCTCTCTTCCTTACACTCTCTCTCACCAAGTGGCATATCTGCTCCCTCTTCACCTACTACCTCGATTGGAAGCTCCCTGAAGCTCTCACCAGAAGCAGATGCTGGCAGCATGCTTCTTGTTCAGTAGGCAGAACTGTGAGCCAAATAAACCTCTTTTCTTTATAAATTGCACAGTCTCAGATATTCCTTTATAGTAGCACAAAACAGGCTAACACAACACTAAAGCATCATTTTTCAAAATGTAGTCCTTTCTACAGTCTAGTACCATCCACTAACTGTTGCTGGTCATAGATGAGGTAAGATCAGAGATCAAACAAGTTTGGAAATTTATGTAGCATTTTGGTGCAGCTGCTACGTCCAAGTGCATCCAAGAGCATGACCAATTGTCATATTGCAAGATGTAGACAGTCTGGGGCATTGTCAAACTCACATGATCTCACATGGTACAAGTTGTTCTTCCTCACATTCGACAGCATAGTGGTATTACTACATCTGAAGGTTTAAGGTTAGTCTTACTGCAACCCAAGAGTATTCAAAATATGGAATCTATTTCTTTCTTTGAAAGATAATTTAACTATAACTTACAGAATAAATGTTGGGAATGGCTACCAATGGAGAAATGAAGATGAATTTTAAAAATACAGCATCATTTGCTCCATTTTAGATTAAAGTTTAAAATGAATTCTTTTTTTTTTTGCCTCAAACTACTTTTTATTTGCAACTATATGATTTCACGCAATTTTTCTAAACAACGACATAAAATAGATCTCCTTGTATATAAATAACTTACATACACTCCATAAAGTAAATGCTCAAATGTGCTACAACAGATCATCCACTCCTACAGTGTTCTCGTATTCAAGAGTTTATGCACAATATATAAATACTCAAGTCCAATATTAAAAACTCAGGCACTTGACTAACTTTAATAAAATTCCCAAACTATATCAATATATCTAAAGTGCATATATATTTTTAAGAAAGATTATTCTCAGTAACTTCTATAAAAATAAGTTTGATGGTTTGGTCCATCTAACTTCACTATTAGTATGAACTTTTAACTTTCAATGTGTGGTAAGGTTTATTCTACCTTTCTCTCAACATGACACCCACAAAATCAAAAGAAGCTAGTGAGGTGCTAACATGTGAGGATTAATCCAGTGATTCCGGTCACAATGCATTCCAGGAGGAG
>CAUYQV010115266.1:0-14590 GCA_963574575.1 Galagoides demidoff
TATAAATGGAGTAAGGAAATTAAATAATATACAAAAAAGAGGGCAATAAAATTAATATTATGATTTTGGGGGGAAAATACCCCTCTGAGTGCAGAGTCCATTGAAAACATAGCACTAGGCTCGGTGCCTGTGGCTCAAGCAGCTAAGGCGCCAGCCACATACACCTAAGGTGGCGAGTTCCAATCCAGCCCAGGCCCACCAAACAACAATAATGGCTGCAACCAAAAAATAGCCAGGCATTGTGGTGGGCACCTGTGGTCCCAGCTACTTGGGAGGCTGAGGCAGGAGACTCACTTGAGCCCAGGAGCTGGAGGCTACTGTGAGTAGTGAAGCCATGGCACTCTACCCACGGGGTCAACTTGAGGCTCTGTCTCAAAAAAAAAAAAAAAAAGAAAGAAAACATAGCACTAAATAATGGAAATATATGGAAGAATAAAGTTAGTTATGAAGGAAGAAAATGATATTCATTCAGGACTGTAGCAATTATTGGACCCTCTTCTGTGTCCAGACATCTTGGCTAACACTTTAGTGGAACAAAAAAGACATATCTCTCCTTTGATAGCATAAACTCGTGGGTAAGAGACATGGAAACAGTCAAGGTCGACATTGTGAAATGAAACAGAGAAAGATCTATATTTATCTGTATCTTTGTCTACATTTCAGCAATGCTTCCTATTGTTTGTAACTGCAAAGCACTAAATTGTTAAAAAAATCTTATTTAACACATGAAGGTTGCAGCTTACATTTAAACTTCTACTTTTCAAGCAGAAATAACATTTCCAATTCTTTAAATTAATTCCTCTTGCCTACCATTTGTAGATTAGATGCTTGGCTCAGGTGTATCATCTTTTTCCTTATAAAGCTTTAGGGTCTTCTGGTAAACACGTTTCAGTACAAGTTTCCTTTTGCTACTTCAGTAATTTAATAAATTTCCCCCCTTCTTTTTTACTCTCTGTGCTGATCTTTCATATGTAAAATATCATAACAGTTTATTTGTATGGCATTTTTTTTCTGTTTATAAGTATTCTTAAATAATCTATGAAAGTAACAAAGGGCTGATTCACTTAAGGTAAATCTTAAGCAATACAAAAGTTAGATTTCTGATAATTATTGAATTATATTCTTGATCTTTCATAATGTACTAATAAACGGTGATTCTGTGATTTTAGTGTCATTCATGAAGTTTTTTTTTTTTTTTTCAGTTTTTGGCTGGGGCTGGGTTTGAACCCGCTACCTCTGGCATAAGGGGCTGGCACCCTACTCCTTTGAGCCACAGGCTCCGCCCCATTCATAAAGCTTTTTTTGTTTCCATTTTATCTTTGTCATTTGGAAGAATCAGTCATATTGTCAAGAAGGCGATGTTTAGGGATTGGCAGCAGCATGTCAAGAGGGCACCTTTAAGTTTTTATTTTATAATTCAAATTCCCTATTATTAATGAACTTGGTTATTTTTCCTTATAGTAAAGACAGTTAATATGGATGACTAGGTATATTGTTATATTATACCTTCAAAGGAATGATGGTATGTAAACTCAAAGAGCTATATTTCTTTATTTTTTACCTTTGCTTGTCTGTTTCATGAAAATAACCCTTATCTTTGTACTCCATGATATGATTTCTCTTGCTATTTTTCCAACTAATGCCTATTGCTGGCACAATATTACAACACATTTGTGTCTAAAAGATCCTATTACATATCATCCTTGAGGGAAATTTTTTTGGCACTACTGTTTTTCAAACAATCCCATCTCATGTAACTGTTTCACATTATAATGCCCTAGACATATTAACTTGTATTTGTACAAGTTAATCTAATTTTCTGCAGTATGTTCATATTATTAGATATCCAGATTTCTTTTCAAAAACTCCCAATGAGATAACATTGGTAACATTTAAACAATCAATAGAAATTCAAAAAAGTAAGTAACCTCAAACTAAAAGACTTATTGTATTTCCAAATGAGATACAGATACCATTATAAATTTATTTAGCTGATCTCCTTTGATATTTTTATTCACACATAACTGGGTATGTCTAGAACAATAATAAATATTTATAAATATTAAGATACCATCTCCTTTTTTGGGCCACTTAGTTGAATCAATTTTTTTTTGAAACATTCTTCAAATAAAAACTTATATAAAATGTTTGTAAACTTTTCTATTCATCTTTAGTTATAGAGCTTCCTCATTTGAAGGCAACACAAACCCATTTCAATATAACTTTCAGAAAAAAATGAAATTTTATCGGAAGATATTAAAGGTAGCTCAGAAAATATCTAAGAAAGAGTTTTTTCATGATCTGTGATTTTGTTTTTAATTATCTTACCTTATGATCACACTGAAGTTTAAAATTTGTGTATATCTCTTCTAATTTAATAAACATAATGAATTTGTAAACACACCATTAGCAGTCAGACAAATACAGTTGGTCTATAGTTTTATGTGTTTCTGAAGTGTTGTTTAAAGACATCCCAAATTATAACTTAGTCTGACATGGGTAGCAAATAATTCAAAAGTTTATATTTGTTATCAACTTTTAAAAGCATTTGATCTTATAGATTGTCTATAAAATAAGAGAAATGTTAAATATTATTTATTTGACATTACACATAAAATACACTAAAATGCCTTTCAATAAATAAAAGACAGCCTTTTAGTAGACCCAGGAAAATTAGATTAGCCAAGTGAAGATTGAAAATAAAAGGGAAACATTGATGCTTTCTCTCTAGCCCTCATCTTTAACAGACTCAGGAGCACCAGTTAAAACACCAGTGAGTCTTGTTTGGGTCTGAGACAGTGAAGGGATTTCCCCAGTATTTAAATATATTCAAATAACCAGTTATATAAATCTTAATATAAAACCAATTTTCAATATGTTTGGGGATGGCATTCTACTACCTTTGTGAAGAGTTGAACATCACTAATGAATCATATCTTCAGAAAAGGAAAACAGTGATAACATTTAATGAACTGGAATCATTATCAAAATTTAAAAAAAAGATCATATTCATGTAAACCACAAGTCAGTCTTAGTTAAATTAGGACTGTCCTACAAAAATATCCTGATCACTCATTCATAATCTGAATTCTGGTATATGAGATCAAACAAATTACGGTACACACAAAAAAAGCCGTGAGATATTTCTTTTTTTGTGATAAATAAGGCAGGGGCTAAATATTACTCATTAGTAGTTTTTTTGAGATAAGCTATCAAGTCTGCTCTTCCTACCTTCTTCTTAATGCAGGTGAAGATCTTTTTTTTTTTTTTCCCTAGGTATGTACTTCTTGGGATTCCCCAAATACTCCATCAGTGTATCCTCTCCCCATGTTATGCCTTTGTTCTTATTGGCCTGCGTGTAAGAGAAGCCAGTTGCCTGACCCGTCTTCCACCCAAAGATACCATGGAGATTTGGCCCAGTCTTGTGCTTGCCTCCCTTTTCCACAATGTGACACTGGGCACACTTCTGAACAAAAATTTTCTTGCCTTTCTCAATATTATCACCCGTATTTAACCCTCTCTTTGGTTGCTGCCAGTACAAAAATTCTGGGCTGGAAGGCAGAAGTCTTGGTCTCTAAGTCCTCTAAGAAAAATTTAAATAGAAAAACTTCAAAAATGAAGTCAGCCACCATTTTGTTACCAACAGGATGTTATAAGCTTTAAATCTGAAGTTTTATTATGAAGATAACTCAGGTTACAACTTTATATTTCTGTCTCTCAATGAAAATTCTCAATAAAGAAAAAATTCTGCCTACCCAAGGCTGCTTAACTACCTTATCTAATTAAACATGACCAATTAAGCATCTACTGAGATGAACGAGTTATTTGAAATGTGAACTTATAGCCAACAAAGTTCTACTCCTTTGGAAAAGTATATGAGAGTTGGTTGGTGCAGTGGCTCCTGCCTGTAATCCTAGCCCTTTGGGAGGCTGAGGCAGATGGATTGATTCAACACAGGACTTTGAGTCAAGACTGAGCATGAGTTAGACCCGATCTTTACTAAAAATAGCAAAAAAGAAAAAAAAACTAGCTGGGCATCTTGGCATGTGTCTGTAGTTCCAGCCACTCAGGAGGCTGAAAGAAGAGGATCACTAGAGCCCAGAAGTTTGAGGTTGCTGTGAGCTGTGACTCCATAGCACTCTAACCTGGGGCAACAGAGTGAGATTTTGTCTCAAAAAAAAAAAATGTATAAGAGTCTCAGAGAAGAGCTCTCAGCAGTATTAGATTACCAGGCACCCGCAATTCTCTTTATCCCATCATAAACATAGTGAACACTTTCTTTGAGCCAACAGCTGAGCAAATAGCAATGAAAGAAACTCTGATTATCTTTAAATAACTCTAAAATTAACAGAACATAAATGAGTGACCTGATAATTAAACAAGATAATTATTATACTAATTGCTATGAAAGAATGGTGACAGAGTCTGGTCGGGGTCTTAAGTTTCCTTTAAATAAATTTGGTAAAGAGATGGCCCTCTGGGAAATTAACATTTATTAAGAGACATGAACTATAAGAATCCTAGAAGAAAATATTGGAAAAACTCTTATTGCTATCAGCTTAGGCAAAGAATTCATAAAGAAGACCCCCCAAAGAAATGACAAGAACAACAAAAATAAATAATTGTGACCTGATAAAATTGAGAAGCTTCCACACAGCCAAGAACACAATCAAAAGAGCAAATAGACAACTCACAGAGGGGGGAAAAAATATTTTCATGCTATATGTCTGATAAAGGAATGATAACCAGAATCTACAAAGAATTCAAGCAAGTCAGCAAAAAACAACCAAACAACCCCATAAAAAGGGGGGAAAAGACATGAGCAAAAACTTTTCAAATGAAGATAGATTAATGCCCAACAAACTCATGAAAAAATGCTCAACATCTCCAATCATTAGGGAAATGCAAATCAAAACCACAATAAGATAATAACCTAAGTCCAATGAGAATGGCTTATATTGAGAAGTCCCCAAACAACAGATCTTGGTATGGATGCAGAGTAAAAGGGCTTATACACTGTTGGTGGGACTAAAATCTAGTACATACTCTATGGAAAATAATATGGAGATATCTCAAAGAAAACTTAAAGTAGATCTACAATTTGACCTAGCAATCTCCCTTTTGGGTCTATAGCCAAAGGAAAAAAATGTTATTTTATCAAAAGGACAAGTGCACACAAATGTTTATAGCAGCACAATTCGCAATCACAAAGATGTGAAAACAACCCAAGTTTCCATCAATACATGAATGAATTAATAAAATGTGGTCTATGCATATTATACAGTATTACTCAGCCATAAGGGAAATGGTGAGCTAGTATCTTTTGTGGCAACCTAGGTGTAATTGGAGACCATTCTTCTAAGTGAATTATCACAAGAATGGAAAATCAACATTACATGCACTCAATACTAAATTAGAACTAGTTGATCAACACTTACATGCACATATGGAAGTAAATCTCAATGAAAACCCGGGGGTGGGTGGGTAAATTCACACCTATTGGGTATGATGCACACTGTCTGGGTGTGGGGGTCAAACTTATAACCTTGACTTAAATTGTGAAAAAAACTAAGTATATAAATAAAACACATATACCCCCTAATATTCTGAAATTTTTTAAATGATTATTTTCTTTTAAATAAAAGAGTCGTAATGATGAGAGGGAGCTAGCCCAAGAGGGAAGACATTTTCCAGCAAAGGAACTAGCAAGTGAAGAGGCTGAGAGGAGAGAGAGTAAATTGTGTTTGATCACAGAAAGGAGTCACTGCCTACAGGTGCATGAATGCCAAAACTGTAATAGAAAGCTTGAAGAGGGAGTGGAAGGAAGATTGCTTAAGAACCATATGATTATATAAAAAAAATTAGCTATAAATCTATTGAAATAGGCATCCAGGGAAAAGCTTGAATCATGCTTGGGCAAGAAGGGAGGACAGATTTTAATAGTGTATATTTCCTATAGTGTAGAAAATGGATTAGTGGCATAAAAGAAAATAAATTATATATATATATATATTTATAGTCTGATTATGAGATAGTAATGGCTTTATCTAGGGAGGATCAAACAAACAAAAGTGAAGTTTATTTTGTAAGAATAAATTACAGAAATTTGTATTTTAGAATTGGCAAATGAAAAGGATAAAAGAATCAAGATTAATGCCCAGATGAGTGGTGAATGACTCTCTTCACAGCAGTGAGGAAGATTTCCTAGAAATGTGTCATTTTTCATCAGAAAAGGCTTTACTCATAGTTTAAATGAGGAGCCCATTACCAAGATTCTCTGTTTTCCAGAATCTGCTCCACTCTCTGAATGTTGACTACATTCTCAGAAAGGTTACCCTCTTTGTTCCCAAGATAAAACCCAGCCGTTTTGGAGTTTATTGCCCTCTCATTCTGAGCAGGAAAAGTGATAAATGTCATCTTTCTCATGGCTTATCAAAGTTCTGGGATTGAATTATATTTTTTTTCTGGTTTATCTGGTTATATGTTTATTTCTGACCAATTACTATGGCTAGAAACATTACACTGAATGCCTTTAGCTTTCCTAGGGCTTGAAACCAATAAATGCAGTCTTAAGTATTCTGAGATACTTACTAAATGATAATGGGAGTATAGCAATGAGAAAATAAAACCAAGAAGAATAACGGAGCCCTATCATTCTATTCAATTACCTTACTACAAAGCTGTGAAATACAGAATGCTACTATGATAAGGTTAAAAATAAATAAAACTGATAAGAACAGACACTACACTTGATCTTAGCCAAAAGGTCGAGATATTTGCACCGGAATGTTTATTGCAGCCCAATTCATAATTGCTAGGTCTTGGAAGAAGCCCAAGTGCCCATTGTCCACAAGTGGATCAATACATTGTGGTATATGTACACCATGGAATACTATGCAGCCCTAAAAAAGGGTGGAGACTTTACCTCCTTCATGTTACATGGATGGAGCTGGAAAATATTCTTCTTAGCAAAGTATTTCAAGAATGGAAGAAAAAGTGTACCCAATGTACACAGCCCTACTGTGAAACTAATTTATAGCTTTCAAAGGAAAGCTATGACCCAATTATAGCCCAAGAATATGGGGGAGGGAGGACGGGTGGAGGGAGGATGATTGGTGGGAGCATGCCTATGGTTCATCTTATAAGGGTACATGTGAATCTTTCTAAATGTAGAATATAAATGTCTTAACATGATAACTAAGAAAATGACATGAATGCTATGTTAATCAGTTTGATGAAAATATTTCAAATTGTATATAAAAACAGCACACTATACCCCATGACTTTTTCAATGTACACAACTATGATTTAATAAGAAAAAAAATAAAAAGAGGAATGGTTGTTACAGTTATTCTACAAATGATTGCCACATTTTCTTTTAACAAATTATATTTACTTTGCACTGTAATAAACTAATCTAGAGAAAAAGATAAAAACCAATTCTACAGGTATTATCGAACACATTTATTTTTAACTTGTCAATGAGAATAAAAAATAGATTACCTCTTTTGAGGAGGGAAATTCTCTAGAGTTGTATATAAAGTTCATATGCTTTAACTTTATTTATAATACTAATCAACAGTGTTTAATTCAGTGAACTTTGGTATTCAAATGTATAATTTTAGTTTATGAGTTTTCTGATTTATGATCATTTTTAAAAATTTTTTTTCCTAAAGAGTTTAATTTTATTTTCCTTTCTTTTTAGTTTTAGACATTACTGAATCTCCAAGATGGCACAAGATGCTTTATCTCACATTTCTTCTCTTTTGGGTTTATTATTACTATTTAAGAATAGTATAAGTGTACATAAAACTAGGTTACATTGTTTGCATTTCATTGGAAAAGTAGGCATTGTACTTGAGTTCTTCACCCAAGAGGCATGCCAAATACCCCCACATTGTACCGGTTAGGTGGGAGCTTAATGAGCCCCTTCCTCCCCTTTTCCTCCTCTCACATGGAATTTGTGTTTTCCTCTCACATGGGCCTGTAGTTGTTCATCTACTAGTTTCAAGTTAGCATTGAGTACATGGATACTTGTTTTTCCATTCTTAAGATACTTTACTAAGGAGAATACTCTTCAACTCCGTCCAAGTAAATATAAAAGATGTAAAGTCTCCATCTTTTTGTGACCAAATAGTATTCCATGGTCTACATGTACCACAGTGTATTAATTCCTTCATGGGTTGATGGGCACTTGTGTTGTTTCCTTGTCTTTGCAACTCAGGCTGCCATTGAGCCAGAGTTTACATCCAAGTAAAAAAATGCTTGTGGCAAAATGAGTTTTTTTCCTTCTGGGTAGATATCTAGTAATGGGACTGCAGGATCTATGTTAGTTCTTTGAGGATTCTCCATACTTCTTTCCAAAAAGGTTATATTAGTTTGCAGTCCCATCAATGATGTATAAATGTTCCTTCCCTTTTCTCTGCACCCATGCCAGTGTCTGTGCTTTAAGATGTTATGATTGGGTGATTCTTACAAGGACTAGGTGATATCTCAAGGTGGTTTGTATTTGCATCTCTCTGGCGATTAGAGATGATGGGAAACAATCATTTTCTAATTGATTATTCATTTTTACAAATTGATTTGCATATCTGCTTCTTCATCTGTATATCAATTTAGTAGTTTATATCTCTATATTTAATTCAAGACATTTTTGGTGGTTAATTATCCTTTTCTGATATTTCATTTTCTTTACAAAAAAATTATTAGGAATATTACCAAATCTTCCTCAAAAAAAAAAGAAGGAGAAGAAGAAGGAAGAGAAAGGCAAAGTACTTCCACCTTTCTCAACTTCTTTATTTGTCTTTTCCCATTTCCACAAAAGTCAAACAATATGTGTATGAATTCACTTTTTACTTTTGTTTTCTATGCACTATAGAATGGCTTTTTAAATTAACAAACATATCTAAAACCTTACAGACTTCTCACTTTGTCTGGTAATTGATGAGAACATTCAAAGTCTACTGTGTTAAAAATTTTCAAGTATTAATCTAGCACTCGGGAGGCCAAGGTGGGTGGATTGCTGGAGCTCACAAATTCAAGACCAGCCTGAGCAATAGTGAGACCCCCATCTCTAAAAAAAATAGTCTAGTGTTATGGAGGGCCCCTGTAGTCCCAGCTACTTGGGAGGCAGATGCAAGAGAATCACTTGACCTCAAGAGTTTGAGGTTGTTGTGAGCTGTGATGCCATGGCACTCTACTCTGGGTGATAGAGAGTGAGATTCTGTCACACACACACACACAAATTCAAGTATATTTTTTAACTAAAGTTATCTTGTTGTACAATTTATCTCCTAAATTATTCTTTCTGACTAACTGAAATACACTTTTTAAAAAAGATGTCTTTTCATGAAGTTGTGGACAACTACCTTCATATATTACTTGTGTGGTGCTCGTGCTGGTGGTGGCATATGTGTGTGTATGCGAGTAAACTAATAAAAACACTTCAGACAAAATTTTTCCATAAAGTTAAGCATATGTGTATACCATGCCAAACACTTTTGTTCTGAGGAATATAGCACAGAGTCTTGCACATAATGTTTCCTATCCAAACATGAAAGCATTTCTTAGAAATAGCTCAAAACCATATGTAATAAATACCCCTATGGCTTATCTTTTAAGGGTACATGTGAATCTTTCTAAATGAAGAATATAAATGTTTTAACACAATAACTAAGAAAATGACACGAAGGCTATGTTAACCAGTTTGATGAAAATATTTCAAATTGTATATAAAAATAGCACACTGTACCCCATGATGGTATCAATGTACACAGCTATGATCTAATAAAAAAATAAAAAAAAATGTTAGCAGTTCACTTGTTTCTCAAACTTAGAATTACACTCATGCAATGGAATAGTACAGATGTATGTAGCAGAAGACATTGATAAACTATCATTGCATGTAATGTGGTGGAAACTCAAACACATAATGTAGGGGAAAGCAGCCAACCACATCAAAATTAATATAGTGTCATATCTTGTGTGCTACTCATGGCAATAAAAATAAAGAGTATGTTTAAATATACATATTTTCAATATAGCAAAGAAACTAAAGATATATTTACCATGGAATTCAGAATAGTGATTCATTAGGGGGTAATGAAAGAAATAGGGGCATAGAGAATATGTCTAAGATATTGACAAGGTTCTGTTTCATAATATAAATGTGGCTTACTTAGTATTTATTTTCCTTTTATTAAATTTCTTTTTTTTTTTTTTTTTTTTTTGAGACGGAGCCTCAAGCTGTCCCCCTGGGTAGAGGGCCATGGTATCACAGCTCACAGTAACCTCCAATTCCTGGGTTCAAGCGAGTCTCCTGCTTCAGCCACCCAAGTAGCTGGGACTACAGGTGCCCGCCACAATGTCCAGCCATTTTTTGGTTGCAGCCATCATTGTTGTTTGGCGGGCCCAGGCTGGGGATTCGAACCCGCCACCTTAGGTGTATGTGGCTGGCGCCTTAGCCGCTTGAGCCACAGGCGCCGAGCCTTATTAAATTTCTAATACTATAGTTGTTAATATTGTTAAATCAGTAATACAATTGTTATTAAAATACACACATGAAGACCAAACGAAAACTTTAGGGTCCCTCAGTGACTTTGTGATTTAGTCCCAGCAGCCTTTAAGCCTGATTCCCACTTGCATCCATAATCTCTCCAGCATTCTCACCAAGCACCTTCCCTGCTTCCCCATTTACCCGAAACACAAACATACACGAACACTAATGCTTTGTTACTCTCTCTTTCAAATGTGGTGCTGGGCAGAAGGTTCACAAACATCTTTCATTAGTGAGATTTTTCCTTCATAACTTACTCTTTCCAGACTTCCTGGCAAGGAGCTCCTCCTGCACCTCCCAGGAGTGGGGCTGCCTACTTGTATCAGTAACAAATCTTTCTTGGATCATTTTAAAAGATAACTGTCATGCGTTTTGACATGAAAAGTTAACTTGGGAAGGAACTTTTCCCATATCATAGTGATGTTGCTGTGATTCTCTGTGATGAAATAAACATTAAAATGTTTCATGGAACAAAAGATGAAATCTGAGAAATTATTGAATAATTGGAACTGGAAAATATGATAACCCATTTTATTTCAAATCTTGTGAGATGCATCTAAACAGTATTTAGAGAGAAACGCTCATGTGAAAAATACTTTTCATTAAGTTTCAAATTTTCAATGAAATTCAATTTACTGAGCCATTATTTTTGAGACAAATAATTTTTGTCTTTCTTTATTTTAATAAATTTTTTATAATTTCAAACCAACAGTAGTGTTTAGTGCCAAACATGTCGATATTTTCTATACAAATTTCCTAAGCTGTAGAAATTAAGATCCACAACTGTACTGTTCGTTCCTTTCTGCCTTCACAGGGTGACATAAATGACTTAAAAAGCTTGTCTTTTCCTGTTTCATCCAGCTAGTCTTCTGTGTTTTGTTTGAGAACCAAGCATAAAGGCAAAAGATGAAACTGCAGTGATTACTAGACAAGGATGACCTCCAGTGAATGTGTTTAGCTGAATAATAAATTTGTTGGTATTCTCCATACTCTATCACTATCATCTCCAAGAGGACATTTTGGCATTTCATAATGCTAAGATCACGATAGCTGTGTGGAATAAAACGTATCCACATCTATGTTCATTGAGTTGTTGCCTTCATTTTAGTATTGATGTGTAGACTTCTACTTTATTTTTTAATCACCTCTGAGTAATTAAATCTAGGAGAGGTTAAGCCGAAGGACCTCCTAAAGCCAAGGGCTAGATCTGATATCTGCCCCTAAAGTCAGAGTACATTTCACCTTCTTTCTAAAATCCTACAGCACCCATAGAACATAATAGTCTCAAGGGGAAAAAAAAATTAAAAAACTATTTTAACTTACTTATATGATTTATTCTTTCAGCACCTTACAGAACAGATAAAAGGCTGTTATAATAACTTCACATAATAACATAGAAATGAGCTTGAAAATAAGTTCTTGCTGTAAGAGTTTCTGCGTAACAAACCTGAAAGTCTGTCATTTTTAAATGTCCAAATTCTTTGAAGGATATTTAGAGTACCTTAACAGTTATGAAGTAGGAAATAATTGCAGTTTTATAAATAAGAAATTTGCTCATGCTTCAGTTAACTTTAATAACTATGATTCATAATAAGTGCAATATAGCGAGAGATTCTAATAATGCAGATTCATGCTCTTTTGCATAGGAACATTAAAAGGCCATGAGGCAGCTCGAGGGGCATTTATTACAACTGAGCATAAGATTAGAAATGTGGCTCTGTTATGCACATATGTACATGCCTTACGATGCTACATGGCAGCAGATATCAGTATTTTCTCTGTAAGAGCAAAATAAAGTTGACTCTTGAACAAAATCAGTTTGAACTGCACTTGTCCACATTCACAAAGTATTTTTACGTAAGAGTTAGACCCGTTTTGTCTGCCTCTCCTGCCTCCCTTTCCACCTTCTCCACCGCTTCCTCCTCTGCCACTCCAGAGACAAGTGGAACAACCTCTCTCCTCTTCCTCTCCTGCCTCTCGGTCTACTAAATATGAAGACACCGACAATAAGGATAAAGAGCCCCTTCCACTTGATGAATAGTAAACATTATTTTTTCTTCCATATGATTTTCATAACAACATTTTCCCTTGTTCTCTAGCTTACTTTAATTGTTAAGAATAGAGTATATGGTGGTAACTGATTGTTACTGAGAAGGCTTCTGGTAAGCAGGTTATTCCTAGTTGTGTTTTAGGAGAGTCAAAGTTGTATATGGATTTTGGCCTGTATGTAACCTTTGCTTTGTGGAAGGTTACCTGTACTTGACAAAGGCTTTCTATACAGGAAATTAAAAAAAAATAAAAGAAAAGAAACAGTAACTGACTTCAAGTCCAAGGCTTTTTGCTTACCATTTTCCCTAACTTTCTGAATCCCAGGTTCCTTAATAATAAATTAGCTGTACCACCCATAGTGTTGCAATAAAGATT
Organism: Galagoides demidoff; assembly: GCA_963574575.1. Taxonomy (NCBI): domain Eukaryota; kingdom Metazoa; phylum Chordata; class Mammalia; order Primates; family Galagidae; genus Galagoides; species Galagoides demidoff. The sequence goes on from CAUYQV010115266.1 coordinate 12,980, forward strand.
GACTAGACTGTATGCCGTTATGAGTTATTTGGTTGGAAGACCATACACATTTGTCATAATATGACCTACTATGTCTCTAAAAAAATACATTCAAATTTAAAATAGGTATAAAAGTGATATAAAAATAAACTTCAAAATAGTTCATGAAAGAAATGATCAGAAAAACTATTAAATGCTTAGAACTGAAAGCTATGATGGCAATTAATTTCAAATCTTGTAAGATAGAACTAAAGAGTATATAGAGGCAAATATATTGCTTATGATGGAAGTATTTCAATGTTAGAAAAACAAAAAAATTACTAAAAACAACACAATTTTTAAATGTAGAAAAAATGAAATAATAAATATAAATGATTCAATTAATGTAATTGATGTTTAGCAATCTTCCATAATAAAACAAAAACTCATAGTGACATTTATCTTTCTTTAGCTGTTACAAACATGTATATTATGCCTGGCACATACTAGGTATTGAGTAAATAAATCTATTATATTAATAAAATAGGTATAATTTATTCTAAGTAATGCATTATTTATTATAATTTAAATTATAACATTAAAGAACACAAATTATGTGTGTAATAATAAGTAGATACATAGTATCTAGATAGTAGTAGTAGATAATAGAATATGCCCAGCACTATTCTAGTGTGTATGTATATATGTGTGTGTGTGTGTATGTGTGATGTGTACAAGTAGAGACAGAGAAGATTGGAACAATTTAAATAACAAGCTTTTTGAACTTGTTCAAATAAGCATTTATATGTATAGAACACACAACCACCTCTAGGAATTCACATTCTTTTTAAGCAAATAGATAATGATTTAAAAATTACAATGACGCACACTTCAGTACCTTTTAAATAATTGATAATAATAACATAAGATAAAATATATTTTATAATTTAATGCAAATATTTAAATAATCAGTGGATCAAGACAAAAAAACACAATGTTAACTAGAAAAGACAGCAAAATGATAGTCACTAATAAAATAAGTGATGATTAAAAAAAATGAAAGTCACTGTACTTCAAATCACTTATGCAATGTACCTGAAATACAGAAAACGCAGTATATGGTATTAAATGATTATATTTTTAAAAAGAAACTGTAAACCTTCAATTAGCTGTATCCCCAAATACTGTGAATTTACTACAGGAAATTAAAGGAAAAACAAAAGTTTAACATCTGCAATACACAAATTTAACAGAAATGAAGAGTAAAAACAAAGTTGATTCATTGAAAAGCTACTAAAAAGGACAAATCTTGAACCTAGCCATAGCATAATATACAGGCAAATGCAGACTCATAAAGATAAGTTTTAGTATCCTAGGCAAAATAATAACGAAACATATATAAGAATAATTAAGACAAATTATTCCTTATTGGAAACTATATAAGGTTATGAAGATTTACATCAGGGTTAGGAATATGTATTGTTCAAAATTAGAAAGTAAATGTGTTATGCTTATTATCAGATTAAAATTAAAAAATTATAGTTGTTAAACACTCCAATTTGTTAAAATTAAGTCATTAATTAGAAAAACTTTTAACAAGCTATAATAAAAGGGTCTATCCTAACTTCATGAATAGAATCCACTATGCATTTC
>CAUYQV010115270.1:0-11895 GCA_963574575.1 Galagoides demidoff
TCCCAGCTACTTGGGAGGCGGAGGCAGGAGACTCGCTTGAGCCCAGGAGTTGGAGGTTGCTATGAGCTGTGATGCCATGGCACTCTACCCAGGGGGATAGCTTGAGGCTCCATCTCAAAAAAATAAAATAAAATAAAATAAAAAATTTTAAGTATAAAAAATAGGGTAAATAATAGTTATGAATCCCTATCACCCGGCTTCCACAATTATCAGCATAAGGCCAATCTTATTTCACATACAGCCCCATTCACTTTCTCCCCCTACCAAATTAAACGAAAGCAAAGTCATCAGGTTCTTTCATCAGGTAAACACTGTAGCAAGTACCTTTAAAAGATAACGAGTCTGTTTTTTTTAACATAACCTCGATACTATTATCACATCTAAAAACTCTTTGATATCAAGTATTCAATGTTCCAATTTTCCCAATTGTCTCATAATTTAATAATGGCTTTGTCTGAATCAAGACCCATCAAGGTCCACACTTTGCAGTTGGCTGATATGCCTCCTAGATCTCTTAATCTCTAGTTTGGTTCCTCCACACACATACCTCCTCTGCTTGATTCCATGCAAAATATTTATTAGTGGGATTGGGCCATTGGTCTTATAGCTTCTCACTTTCCAAATTTTTCCTATCACATCCCTGTGGTATCATTTAATATGTTCTTCAGCTCTGCATTTCTTGTAACTGATAGTGAGATATAGAGCCACTGGCCACATGTGGTTATTTAAATTTAAATAATTAAAGGTAAAATAAAATTTTAAGTCCAGTTCCTCAGTCACACCAGCCACAGCACAAGAACTCAGTAAGCACAGGGGGGAAATGGCTGCTGTATCAGTGCGGAATAGCACATTTCCACCATGACAGTTTCATTGGACAGCAATGCTTCTAGAAGTATCATCAGATGCTCTGACAATTGTTAAATTATTTTTTCTCACATATGCGCAGGAGCAAAGATGAACACCTTGAAGTCTGTATTACCAGGCAGGTAATATGAGGTAATGTAAGGGAAGTAACTACTATACGCCAGACTCTACTCCTGCCTGTTTTAAGTGGCAGTGTCTGTGTTTATAGAAGATGATTAGGTATTTGTACAAGCACCGCAAGTATGTATGAAATTCTGCGGTCACAAAAGGTCAGCAGCTCCCCAGTATGCAAACAGCATTGGCCCTTTCCTAGCCTCCTAGGAAGGAAATTGAGGGAATCGGCACTAATCTGCAAGGTTCAGTCTTGCAGTTATTATAGGACATCCCGGTTCCAGGACACTCCTAAACATTCATTCTTTCATCAAGGTGCAGCTACTTCTGGAAGCTTCTTGGTGACTGTGTCTTTGTCTTGGCATGTGTGTAATAAGTACATTTCACAGCACACCAAACAGGTTTCTCAGCTTGCTCAGGTGACACTTTGCAAAGCCCAGAGGAACCATGTCAAGACAGAGGAGGTGAGCGCACCTGCGACCAGCCCATGGTAAAGTCTGGCTGTCTGTGCATTCCAGCAGGAGCCTCCCCTGGGTGGTCCTCCCCTGGCTGAAAAACCTCAACCAGTCTATGAGGAAATGGATATTTGAGGGTTCTGGTAGGGAACAGTATGGAAAATCTGGAATTAGGAAACCATTATTCATGGATTGATTTGTTCTAAAAAGTACTTATTGGGCCAAACACTGCACTAGACAGTGGGATCAGTGGTAAGCCAGCTAAAAGTTTCTGCTCTCACAAAGTTTGCAGTCTGCTGGAGGAAGCAGATAAACCAAGGAGCCTTTTCAACACCATTTGACAAACAGCATGATGGGAGTATTGGAGAGTAGCTTAATAGCATGTCTAAAAGGCATCCCTGACCCCAACATGGACATTCAGGGTTGTGATGTTTAAGTTAAGACCTAAAAGGCAAGAAGCAATTGGGCAGGAAGAAGGGAGGGTGGGGTGTAGTGCAACTATTCTGTAAAGAACTTAAAGTTAAGAGAACATGAGGCATTGGTAGTACAAAAAGATATTCAGTTTGGCTACAATATGTTCATAATTTTTTTTTTAAGACACAGTCTCACTTTGTCACCCTTAGAGTGCCATGCATCAGAGCTTACAGCAACCTCAAATTCTTGGGATCAAGTGGATCCTCTTCCTCAGCTTCCTAAGTAGCTGGGACTATAGGTGCCCACCACAATTCCTGGCTATTTTTAGACATGGGGTCTCACTCAGGCTGGTCTTGAACTCGTCAGCTCAGACAATCCACCCATCTCAGCCTCCCAGGGTGCTAAGATTACAAGCATGAGCTACCTTGTGTGGTCTTGTTCATAATTTTAATCTCTAGGTTCCCCCACACAGTACCTCTTCCTCCATGTGAGAAGTGAATGGACAGAGACACGATTGAAGAGATAGATAAAAATGGTATAAATCCCAGCTGTGTGAGCTGAGCCAAGTCACGTCTTCCCATGCCTCAGTTTCTTCCTCCACCAGAGAGGCATCAAAATACTACACAATGTTGTGATTAGAGCCCAGTGACAGTAGATGCAAAAGTATTTTGCACACCATGTTCTGAAATCCCAGTTGTAGAAAGGAAAGTTTGCTAGCCTGGAGAGTCTTTCACTCTGGGGTGAGTATGAGTTAGACAGGGAGCTATGCAGAGGTGTGTTGGAACAAACCTCCACCACCTCTTGGGGGTGGCAGTAGTGCACATCTCTCTCTAACTTCGCTTTCAGTGATGTCATGCTGTAGTCAAGTTAAGAGAATTTACACTATGGTAATTGGCAAATGTTACACATCAGAGCCTTTGCTGTTGTTGCTGCTTTTTTGTTTGTTTGTTGAGAGCTGATTTACCAAGACACCCCTGAGTGAGGGTTAAGTCATGAGATGAGTAGGAGCTTTACGCAGTAATTATTAAAGAGCGTCCACACACAACAAAAAATAAAAAGGACTTTGGAAGAATTTTTGAAAGAGTGACTATATTTCTCTTGCCATTTGAAACAAGGCCTTAGGGATAAGAAGGAGAGGGCCCCTCTTTCATGCCAACCCATTCCCAGACAGGCCAGAGCAGTGTCAATGACACTCAGCTCATGGAAAGGAGATCGGAGCCTCTCAGATCAACAGCTGCCGGGAGCAGCTTTCTTTGGCTCATGAGACCAGTGATAAATTGGGTTTCAGTGCTCTGAATAGGCAGAAAAAGATACCTCCTTGCTCTCTCCTGCTCCCTTCGCTGGGGCTGCCAGCTGGCACTTTTTGTCACTCATCATGGTTGCCTACAGTGGGGATTACACACTTGCAGAGGGCATGTTAGAAAGAAAACGTCTTCAGCAAGCAGGAGTCTCCAAGGCAAATACACATTGGAAAAGCTGGGATATAGATGTAGCTAAAGGCATGTTCTAAATAATGAAGGCTTTTTAAAGGATGGCCTAGAAAAGTACTATATTTATCTTTGGCTGGCATGCCTGGATACTCCCAGACTTGGGGAAATAACCAGTTGGGTGTATTGGAGTTTCTTTGTCAGGAGTAGCATTAATAAGATATCAAAGTTTGAGTTGGGTTTAAGTGGTGTGGTCTGACTTAATGTTCACTTATTCATTCATTCATTCATTTGCCTAGCAAGTACATGAGTGTTTGCTGTGCGCTGCTAGAATGTTAGTCCCATAAAGGCAAAGACCATGCCCATCTTATTTAGTGTAGCCACTCAGTACGTTTTTGTTGGATGAGTGAGTGGATGACGTCACTTTGCCACATGTGGGATAAATAGTTTATAGGGGCCAGGTAGTTTGTGCCTATAATCCTAACACTCTGGGAGGCCAAGACAGGAGGATTGCCTAAGCTCAGGAGTTTGAGACCAGCTTGAGCAACAGTGAGACTAAAAGAGAAAAATAAGCTGGACACAGTGGCACATGCCTGTAGTCCCAGCTACTCAGGAGACTGAGGCAGAAGGATCACTTGAGTCCAGGAGTTTGAGGTTATAGGGAGCTGTGATGATGCCATTGCACTTTATCCCAGGTGACAGAGTGAGACCCTGTCTCAAGAAAAGGAAGGAAGGAAGGGAGGGAGGGAAGAAGGGAAGAAGGGAAGAAAGGAAATCACAGGACCTGCAGCTACAGAGCTCACAACCTGGTGTGCAGACAAACAAATAAACCAGCAATTACCATGCAGGTGATGAGTGCCATGACACAAGTACCGGGTACATCATCTTACCCAAAAGAGAGACCCAACCCAGCCTTGGGAGGAGGAGACAGGAAAGGCTTTCTGAAGACAAAGATGCAGAGGACATAGAGGACAATGCCAAAGATACGGCACCTATCTAGACACCACCTTATGGAAAAAGAGAACTGTCTACATGTTCAGCAATATCCCAGATTCCGAAGGAAGACGACTGGCTCTATCTCAGAGTGTAAAACGCTTGCAAATACCTGCCGGAATACTGCTCTAGCTTCATCGTCAGTAATGTTTTCTGTTTCTTGGAGATGTTCAGGTGTCTCCCACAATTCAGCCTTTCTCCTGAAAGAAATGACCTTGTGCCCACAGGACAGGTGACACATGGGCCCTCAGCATCTGTCCCGTGCACAGCCATTGCCCCTTCCATGTCCAGCTCTCTAGGCAGGCAGAATGCTTCTTTTCCAAGGTCATATCTATTCCATTTGGTATAAATGAGAGGAATGCTCTGAATTTTGATTTGAAAGAGGCAGACAAACTGCAGATTTGCAGAAGGTTCTGGTGGAGAAACGTTTTCTCAGACAGCTGAACTGAGAGGGAAGAATTCTGACTTCCAAGGCTTTGTGTCTCCAACAAAAGAGACCAAAAGAGGGGGGCCCTACATCTTCCTAGAAATCACCAAGTTAAATTGCACATACAGACAGTCCCTGGGTTTAGAAATCACCAAGTTAAATTGCACATACAGACAGTCCCTGGGTTTAGAAATCACCAAGTTAAATTGCACATACAGACAGTCCCTGGGTTGTGAATGAGAGAGGTTCTGTAGGTTTGTTCACAAGTTGAATTTGTATGTAAGTTGGAACAGGTACATTTACCTATTTCCTGTAATATGCTTGTAGCCTCTGTTCATAAGTATGAGTTGGATGTATGATGGATGTCTGTAACTCAGGGATGTACTGCAGTAGGCTCCATTTGTAAGTGCAAACTGTACGTAAGTCAGATGTTTGTAACTCAGGGACTGCCTGTCAGTGTAAATATGCACGCATGCACACAACACAGTTTTGCAAATCTCACAGGATGAAGACTAATTAAGAAGTAAACCACTTGAAATCAAAGACACAACTCTTCAACAATAAAGGACGGGCCCAGCCACCTCAGCTCTCCTCTTCAAAGTCATCTTCCCCAAGCCTCTGGGAATATTTTCCGCCACTTTATTCCTTCCGGAACAGCCTGTCAGGCTTGCGACACCTTAACCTCGCTGGCAGTTTTAAGTAGGACCACACGCACAGAAGTAAAGAGAACAGTGTAATGAACTCTCTCCTACCTGCGACTCAAGTTTCAACAGTTATCAACGCTTTGCCAATTTGGTTTCATCTCATCTATCACCTTTAATTCTGCAGCATTATAAAGATACTCTCGGAGCTTTAATCACACACCTTCAAAAGCTCTGTTATCTTTGGAGTTGCAAAGAATAGTAAAAATCACCTTCCCTTTGCAGTTAAGGCAATGAAGGCCCAGGGAGGTTCAGCGCCTCCCCCAGGACACCACGTGCAAGTTGTGAAGCACATTCTAGGGGCCACCTCCAGCCCCCTGCCAGATGGCCGCACCGTCAGTAATGTCCTGCTGCTTGCTTGGGTCCTGTTGGCATTAGTCATCCCTCCTCCAGCTCCACAAACCTCCACGTGGAGGTGACAAGGGAAAACCACTCCGAAAGCCGGGTGGGGCAACCAGAGTTTTTCTTTTCTCCTAAGCCAGGGGAGAGATGGGAAGGGGGGGGGGGCGCGGGGCCATTTGACTCACTTTTTCTCACTCTGCCTGGTGGACTTGGCTCCATTTCTCAAACCATATGGGAAAATGCTCATCTCCCAAGGGCCACACCTGTTGGAAAGGGGATTGAGGAAGAGAACAGAATGGCTCCCAGGTCGAAGGAGAGTGCTTTCCCTGCCCCTCAGACTCTCCACAGGTGCCCCGTGCCCTCCTGAGGAAGAGATGGTAACAGAAACACTTGGGTCCCTGGGGAGTTTAGAGCTCTGTCAACAAACATCTCTGGGACTTGGCACCCTGCCCATTTGAAAGCACTCCCAAGCAATGTCTTGAGAACCAGGTTGTGTTTGGAATCAGGGATATGGTTCTGGACATACCTGACATTAACTCCTATGCTGTGGAAATGAGATCACCCCAAAGCAATCTCAGAGAAATATTTGGAGAAGAAAAAGGAAAGTATGCGAATGTCAGCCTTAAAAAGGCTGCTGATCACTTCCTCTGCCCCAAGGGGTAGACCCCTACTGCCTTCACCTCTGTCCTACAACAGGCCCCCTGGAACTCAGGAAGGAGGCGACAAGGAGGAGGGGAAAGTCTGGCATATGCTGGGTGTTCAGTTAACATTTGCTTGAATGAGGATGTCATGCCCACTGACTCAAAGTGTCAGAATGAGGTGAGGAGGAAAGGGAGCCGGTGATGTCTCAGCACTTCCAAAACGAAAGACTGAGGAGAGAAAAACAAAAAGAGTGAGAGAGATCCCACAAAAGTCACAGAACAGAATAGAATTTTAGAGGTAGGTGTGGGACCAATAATAAGAATCTTCCTTCCCATCGCTCAGGGCCCTTCACCTACTTAGTCTTTTCCTTCATAATTTACTCCAACTTGCAATCACGTATTTGTTTGTATATATATTCACAAGTTTGATCTCTGTTTCCCCAAGTAGATTGTAAGGTCCATGAAGGGTGAGAGGCATAGCTGGCACTCAAAATATATTTGTTAAAATAAGATAATGAATGAATGACAAGTTGAGCAAGGAAGTCAGGCCGGAAGGGATAACAGCAGTCTATCACTCCTCTCTCCTGAGCATCTTTAGTTACTGAACACCTATTATTTGCCAGACATTCTGCTAAATGTCATGGTCTATCTGATTAGTCCTCTCATCAAACCCAGAAGGAAGTGTGTTTGGGGTCCCAAGACCACCCTCAGATTCAGCAATTCACCAGAAGGGCTCACCCAACCCAGCAAAGCTGTTATACTCACATTTGTCATTTTTCCAAAGAAAGCATACAGATTAAAGTCAGCAATGGGAAAAAGTACATGTAGGGCAGAGTCCAGGAGGTGCCAAAAAACTTCCCGTTGTCGTCTCCCAGTGGAGTCATGCAGATGGTGCCTGTTTCCATCAGGGGAAGTCACGTTCACCTGGCTAACACCGGGGCATGGCAGCACACGTGAAGTATGCACAACTAACTACACACGTGGCTGCCCTTAGTCTCCAGCCCCGCCAAAGATTAAGCTTCTGCGGGTTGGCCCAGGGACCCCACTGGAAATCACAATACTAGCTTAGGCTATTTGGTGTGACCCAAGACATTCTAAGGGCCTAGAGATTATGCCCCAGGCCAACAGCCAAAACTTTTGTTGCAATATACAGTGTTTGAATAACCCAGAACCGATGCTTTTACCACACAGAAAATATTAATACTAGCCTCAATTTGTAGATAATTCAAATCAAGTATCAGGGAAGCTAAATGGTTTAGCTAAAATCACAAAATCCAGAATGCAAACCATTATGCTACTTGATTCTCGCGTAAGTGTTCTTCATTATTACACTCCAGTACCTCCCTTGAACAAGTAAAAGTCTCAGGAAGGAAAGGGAAGAGAAGGGAAGGGAAGGGAAGGGAAGGAAAAGAAAAAAAGAAACTCACATAGAATGTCTCTCATACCTGGTCTTGAGTCTGAATGCTCAGATTTAGGGATTTCCACTTAGGAAGATCACAGTACCAGGCACTTTCTGCTGTTCTCAAGCACCAAGGAGTAGATAATCTAGGATTTGCCAAGGCCAGCTGTATCTAATCCACTTACTAAGCATGCTAGTTTGGAGCAGGATACGGGGGTCTCCTTCTTCACCAAAGAGAAAACAAGCGTAAGGGCCAACCTGCACTTACACAATCTATTGCCCCCAACAAGTCTGTTCGGAAAGGACTATCGCCAAGAGTGAGGGTAGCAGGGTGGCTCAGCTGGTTAAGCAGCAACTAGGAAGTTAGGATACAGGACAATTTAATGATCCCTAACTCCCTGGTAAAGTGAAATCACAGGGAAGTCACATTCACCTGACTCAACACTTCCAAGGCATATCTGCTAATCCTGTAAAGTGGTCCAGATGCAAACACAAATCATACTATCAGAGTGAAGATCCTGAGAAGCCAGTCTGCAGGGAAACCCCTGTGACTTGGTTTAACTCAGTGTTTCCTGAGCTGTTTGTGTACGCATATAACACCAAATCATTAAAATTCATAGCAATTGGCTCAGCGCCTGTGGCTCAAGTGGCTAAGGTGCCAGCCACGTACACCTAAGGTGGTGGGTTCAAATCCAGCTGGGGCCCGCCAAAACAACAGTGACGGCTGCAACCAAAAAATAGCCAGGTGTTGTGGCGGGCACCTGTGGTCCCAGCAACTTGGGAGGCTGAGGCAGGAGACTCACTTGAGCCCAGGAGTTGAAGGTTGCTGTCAGCTGTGATGCCATAGCACTCTACCCAGGGGGATAGCTTCAGGCTCTGTCTCAAAAAAAAAAAAAAATTGTAGCAATTTAGAAAATGTGACCAAAACAATCTTTTTCCCCCCAGCTCATGCCAATTATCTGCTCTCAAATAATTATCATCAGTCATATTTATTAGCCTTACATGCATCCTTTTTCTCCAGGAGCAGCAGTTCCTGGATGTTTCTTGTTTAATTCACTAGTTCATTCATTCATCAAACATTTATTAAACACCTGCTGTGTCCAGGTAGGTTCTCTCAGAGATGGAGATACAGAGGGGCTTCAGACACACATCCTGAATTCTCCAGCAGCCAAGAATTTTGTCTGGTGAATGACTTGAGTCAAAGAACAAGAAGGTTTTTGGTCTAGGGCTCTGTTTTCCAGTGATGGGTGATCTCATGACCAGCTCAGGGAGGTAAACTGTTAGCTCAGCATGTTATTTTTGGTCCCTCTTGATGGCAGGACGAGGGAGAACCAGGCAATCCTTTTCCAAATTGGTGGGAAGCATCAGTAGTACATGCCCAAATCTCATTACACAATAGCAGGTGGCATTCTCCCCCCAACCCTTCCTCTGTACACATCACTGTGGTAATTCTGCTCCATTGGGCTCCTTTCTCTTGCCCTGTTGTCAATCCGTACACCCCTTTGTTTTTTAAAACTAGAAATAATTTCAGGGATCACTGGCAGCTGGACCTCCTGCTGTTTCTGAATTCTACTATTTGGCTATTTTATTGTTATGGGGTTTAGTTGTTTCTGGGTTTTGAGTATGTGTGATTCAGGACTTTCTCAGTGTAGAGAGTCAGGAAATAATTCCATGTAGTGTAAGTATTAAAAATAAATTGGGGATATGATCTTATTTAATGGCATAACCTTCAGGCAGAGCTAAATCTAGGGGTTCAGATTTTATTTTTAAGGCTCTAGCTATCTCCTTAGCCATCTAGCTTGCTGTATCTCTAGTTCTGTTGCCTTCTGCAGCTTCTTTCGAGAAGGCATGTCTGCTGTTTGGGAAATTATCACCAATATTATTCCCCAATACTGGATTGACTATGCTACATTACACCGAGGGGGTAAGGCCCACAGCCCAAAAGTTCATGATCCAAAAGTAGTAAGATTCTTTCACACCATCTATATATCAAACCTCAGGGAAGATACGAATTGGCCCCGGTTGGGGCACATGTCTGCCTTTACTGATCACCATGCTGGGGGAATTCGGGTACTCAAACTGGCCAGCCAGATCCACATACCCTGGTGAGTGTGGTGTGGCCAGAGTGAGCGGCCTGCTCATTCAAAGATGAAGAGAGAGCAGGTGGTTCGTCAGAGAAGGGGATGCGTGGCAAAGCAACAATACTGTCTTACTACTAAAGTATCCCTCTGCCCTTATTTCAGGGTTCTATGCATTATTCTCCATTAAAATCCTGCCCCTTGTGGTCTCCAGATCCCACTGAGCAGGAAAATGAATGGACAAATTACAGGAGCATAGAAGTCTTGAGCTTCTCCATCTCAAAAGTCTGTTAGACACAAACAAGGAAAAGAGCTGGGTGGTGACCTGACTGTGAGACCCCCCATATTCACTTTACCCCCATTCTCCCCTCCCCCTGCACCTGCAGAGACAGAAAACAATTATGAGTGATAAAAGCTGTCACCAACAATCCAGCGGGTGAGAGCTGATGTGGAACTTGGCGTCATTTTCCCCTGAGAGCACAGCAGAGGACAGGATGAAATCAACCAGCTGAGTCTCTTCAGGTGCTTAACTTTTATGTGAGGGCTCTGGAGTTCAATAATTCATGCTAATGCAGCCAGCAGCAAGCAAATTGCATTCACACTCTATTCAGATTTTGATTACAAAACAGGGCCCCAAATGAGTTTTATGATGGAAAAACATACTAGGTGACTTCAGCTGAATGGCAGGCAATGAGGGTGGTAGAAGCACCAGGGCTTTCCGGTCAGATGAGCCCCAGCCAAGCCTGAGTCTGCCATAGGCTGGCTGTGTGACCTTGTCTGGTGACATCTACCACCTCAGAACTTGTATTTCTTCATCAATAAAATAGGGCACTGCTCCCTACTTCACAGGGTTTCGAGATCATTTGCGTATGAATGAGGCAATACAGGGGAAGTACAGCAGTGCGATAATATAAGAAAAATCTCCGTGGCTTGGCAGAGCCCCAATACATGTTAATTTCCTCTTTAAAGTCATTCACTCTCTCTGCCACTCTCTCCCTTTCTGCCTCCCCCCATCCCTCTTTGCACCACCGAAGCAGATGTCTTCTGCAAGTGTAAACACAGAACAGGGGGGAAGAAAGAAGAGGAAGGGGGTCTCTGTGTTAAAAAGTAATTGATTCCCTTCCACAGTATTTATGTATGTTGAGGGGACATGGAGAAAAGATGAAAATAGTCAAGCGATTAGTACTATCTCAAGGTTTCAGAGTTTAGGCATCTTTAAAGGAATTTCAGCATTTTGTGCAATTTTAGTTCAATATGCTGGCTCAGTGATCATTAAAAATATGTGAGCCACTTGCCCTGGAAATATCTTCTAGGAAAAAAGAAAAAGAAGAAGAAGAAAGCAGGTAGGCAATTTACAAAGCCTACATCAAAACTGCATTCATTGCCCCCATTTGAATTATAATAAGATGTAGCTCTGACTGGCAGCGTTAAACTTGGATGGTGAGGGAGCTGGATAAAAATGCAGCTTCTCAACTCCCACCCCGAGAGATTCTGATCTAATAGGTCAGGGACGGGGTTCCTGGGCTGCATGTTTTATGTCTCCCTGGTCTCTGATATAGGCAAACCACAGACTTTATTTGGAGAAACAGGGGTTCAGTAGTGCTTGGGCTTGAGGACAGACTAGGGTGACCAGACATCCCGATTTTGGCGGGACAGTCCCGCTTTTCTGCGTCCCACGGCATTTTAAAAAAGTCCCGATTTTTGGAAAGAATGCACGAACGGGCTGGAGAACAAGAAGGGAATATACGATTTTCAGCCACCATATGGCTATTTCTCCAGAATATGAGTTTTATATTATTTTTGTTAATTTTATAATGTTAAACTGTAATAAATAATTGCTGAGAAGTGATTATCGAGAACTGCTTATCAAAGTTTGCATTGTTGGCTCGGCGCCTGTGGCTCAATCAGCTAAGGCGCCAGCCACGTACACCTAAGGTGGCGGGTTCGAATCCCCAGCCCGGGCCGCCAAACAACAATGATGGCTGCAACCAAAAAATGGCCGGGCGTTGTGGCGGGCACCTGTGGTCCCAGCTACTTGGGAGG
>CAUYQV010115274.1:0-13465 GCA_963574575.1 Galagoides demidoff
CTCCTGCCTCAGCCTCCCAAGTAGCTGGGACCACAGGCGCCCGCCACAACACCCGGCCATTTTTTGGTTGCAGCCATCATTGTTGTTTGGCGGGCCCGGGCTGGGGATTCGAACCCGCCACCTTAGGTGTATGTGGCTGGCACCTTAGCTGATTGAGCCACAGGCGCCAAGCCAACATATAATATCTCTTTGAATGACAATCTAATTATTTGTATTTCTTTTTTTTGAGACGGAGCCTCAAGCTATCCCCCTGGGTAGAGTGCCATGGCATCACAGCTCATAGCAACCTCCAACTCCTGGGCTCAAGCAAGTCTCCTGCCTCCGCCTCCCAAGTAGGTGGGACCAAAGGTGCCCGCCACAACGCCGGGCCATTTTTTGGTTGCAGCCATCATTGTTGTTTGGCGGGCCCAGGCTGGGGATTCGAACTCGCCACCTTAGGTGTATCTGGCTGGCGCCTTAGCCGACTGAGCCACAGGTGCCGAGCCTATATTTCTTGATTGATGTTTTGGCTAGTTCTAACTCTTCATAATAAAAAATGTCACACTAAATAACTTGATGGCTACTAATTTTCTTATATTTGGAGGTGTTTCCTTAAGCAAGAGACCTAGATGGGGAAGTAAAGGGTAAAAGGATATGGACATGTTTACAACGCTCACTATCTGAAATTCTTTTTATTCAGATCCTACTGAACAACTTTTTTCAAGAGCATGAATGTCCCCTTTCCTACATACATGTTCCAAACCCATGTTGTCAGGTATCTATTTAGTAGTTTTCCTTTCTCTGACCCCTCTCTAAATTTATGTGTTTAAGATTGTCATACATACCCTCTATATCATAAAATATCCTCATTACTTTACCTTTATTTCAAATAAATCAGTAAGCTTGATGCAATAGGATATTTATTCCTTCTCTTTATTATTTTCCGGATGCAATAATGAGATAAGGTAAGAATTTGAGTGTGTGACTATACCAACAGATGGTAGATCTTATTTGCTGGCAACAGTACACAACTGCCCATCTGTCTCTGCTATGATCACACAGGGTATTAGATGTACCAGAATACTGAATACAGAATACTTTCAACAACACAGAGTGCCAGGGTTTGGAGAATTAATACTGAACAAGGCTGTAGGGAATTATAGAGTAAACAGAAAGTATGTTCTTTAAGCTACAAGAGCTCACAGATGAAAGTCAGTAGACGTAACATTCTTAAATTTAGACGTAAGTATGTACAGTGAACTACAGAGGGCAGCTGAGTTCACAATGGTTCCAAAGTATGACTCTCCTAAGAGAGTATTTTTCTGAGCTCTATGAATAAACTGAGAAGCAAAGACAATAATTTCTTCCATAAACAAAATTTGCCATTCTAATTTTAGCACGCAAACAGGTCAATGATCACATTTCCTTCAAATTGGCTTTCTTCCTCTCCTCTCCTCTTTCTTGGTGAATGATAAGCAATCCTGTAACCTAAGAGTCATCCTAAACTCTTCCTTCTCCCTACAGCTTCACATACAATTAGTGAAGAAGGTCTGAGAACTCAACTCCAAAAGATCATTTGACTCCATCCCCTTCATTGTCCTTACCAGTAATTTAGTTTAGATCTTTATCACTTCTAACATGAACTACCCCTCTTAAATGGCCTCTACATCTTTCTTTTTTCTTTTTGAGACAGAATCTCACTTTGTCACCCTCAGTACAGGGCCCTGGCATCATAGCTCACAGCAACTCAAACTCTTGAGCTCAAGTGATCCTCTTTCCTTGGCCTCCTGAGTAGCTAGGTCTACAGGCACCTGCCACAAACCCCAGCTTTTTTTTTTTTTGAGACAAAGCCTCAAGCTGTCCCCTTGGGTAGAGTGCTGTGGCATCACAGCTCACAGCAACCTCCAACTCCTGAGCTTAAGCGATTGCCTTGCCTCAGCCTCCCAAGTAGGTGGGACTACAGGCACCCGCCGCAATACCTGGCCATTTTTTGGTTGCAGTTGTCATTGTTGTTTGGCGGGGCCCGACTGGATTTGAAACCGCCAGCTCTGGTGTATGTGGCTGGCGCCTTAGCAGCTTGAGCCACAGGCGCTGAGCCAAGCCCAGCTATTTTTTTTTTTGTAGTTTTTGGCCAGGGCTGGGCTTGTACCCGCCACCTCCGGCATATGGGGCCAGTGCCCTACTCCTTTGAGCCACAGCGCAACCCCAAGCCCAGCTATTTTTAAAGACAAGGTCTTGTTCTTGCTCAGGCTGGTCTCAAATTTTGTTTTTTGCAGTTTTTGGCCCGGACTGGGTTTGAACCTGCCACCTCTGGCATATGGGGCCGGCACCCTACTCCTTTAAGCCACAGGCGCCGCCCTGGTCTCAAATGCTTGAGCTAAGCATTCTACCAGCCTCGGCCTCCAAGAATGCTAGGATTATAGGTGTGAGCTACCACACCTGGCCTACTGGTCTCTACATGTAAGGAACTTTGGTCTTTTTGCACATGTTACCTACAGGTGAAATCAAAACCTCTTAGGCCTATAATCCTAGCACTCTGGGAGGCTGAGGCAGGAGGGTCCCTTCAGCTCAGGAGTTTAAGACCAACCTGAGCAAGAGCGAGACCCCCATCATTACTAAAAATAGAAAAATTAGCTGGGCATTGTGGTGGTGCCTATAGTCTCAGTTATTCTGGAGGCTGAGGCAAGAGGATTGCTGAACCCAGGAATTTGAGGTTGCTATGAGTGAGGCTATGCCAAGGCATTCTACCCTGGGGCGACAGAGTGACACTCTGTCTAAAAAAAAAACCTTCCGAGGAAGGTCCTTCATAACCTAGACCCCACCTATTTCTCCCATCTTATTTCCTTTACTATCCTCTCTTGCTGCCTTTCCTACCTATGTTTACATCATACACCCTATAGACACAGTCAATATTACTTATAGTTCCTTAAAGAAGTATTTGTCTTTCTTAAGAGGAGTAGAGCATAGGTTCTACTAGAGCACAGAATAATGTACATAAGTTCTAAGGTCAGTGATGATGGATCTACTAGTTATTAGCTTTGACCACAAGCAAATGACTTAATGCTTCTGGGCCTCAATTTTCTCATCTGTAAGTCAGGCATAACACTAATAATACAGATAACACTAATACTAATGTTAGTTAGATAACACCAAATATTATATTAGTATCTTCTAATATTAATACTAATATTAGAGATTACACTAATATTTACTTCTAGATTGTAGCAAGAATAAAACAAACAAAAAAAGCTCACACAGGAAGCAGTGCATATTGGGCGGCACCTGTGGCTCAGTGAGTAGGGTGCCAACCCCATATACTGAGAGTGGTGGGTTCAAACCTGGCCCCGGCAGAACAGCAACAAAAAAAATAGCTGGGCATTGTTCTTTAATTAAAAGGATATATTATTGGTTAGACTCTGAAAGTCCATAAAGAGGAAACGGGAACACTTTGCATAGGATTAAACATACTTTACTATAGAGATCTTAAATTAGTATACTTATTCCTTAAAAGTGACTTTTTTTTTTTGGCTGGGGCTGAGTTTGAACCCGCCACCTCCGGCATATGGGGCCGGCACCCTACCCCTTTGAGTCATCCTGAAGGTGACTTTTTTTTTGAGACAAGAGTCTCATTATGTTGCCCTCAGTAGAGTACCATGGTGTCACAACTCACAGCAACCTCAAACTCTCAGGCCCAAGTGATTCTCTTGCCTCAGCCTAGGCTAAGACTACAGGCTATTTTTTGGTTGCAGTTGCCATTGTTGTTTGGCAGGCCCGGGCAGGGCTCGAACTCACCAGCTTTGGTGTATGTGGCTGGTGCCCTACTCACTGAGATACAGGCTTCAAGCTGAAAGTGACAATTATTAAACATCTTAAGAAGACAACATGAATGAAGTCAAATATCTGTCTTGATAGCAGTCTGTTCCATTGCTACTACTACATCTACTACCAAATGTCTCAACAATTCCTTTCTGTATTCTTACTAATGGTTTTTGTTCAAGTAGGTAATTTGAAAAAATGTGTCTTTTCTTTACTTTTTTCGAGATAGAGTCTCACTTTGTCACCCTTGGTATAGAGTACCACAGCATCATAGCTCACAGCAACCTCAAACTTTTGGGTTCAAGTGATTCTATTGTCTCAGCCTTCCGAGTAGCTGGGACTACACGCCTGGCTATTTTTAGAGACAAGGTCTTACTCTGGCTCATGCTGGTCTCAAACTCCCAGAGTGCTAGGATTACAGGCACGAGCCACTGCGCCTAGCCATTACTTTTATTTTCATATTTATATTATGGATAGGAGTTACGCTAGCCAAAAGAAAAATCTCATATTTCTATTTCAATAGTTATTTAAAACAAAAAGAAGGTACTTACCACAACTTGTAACACCTGCTCATTGTGAAGAGAGGAGGAGGATGAAGAGGATGAAGAGGAAGAAGATGAGGAAGAGGATGATGATGATGATGAAGAGTAAGAAGAGGGAGAGTCAGCCATCATTTGTGCCAAAGTCTGCATCAGTGTTTTTCCAAGGAGAAAAAATGAACTAAACATGGCAATTACGCCAAAAACCATTCCAAAATTGAACCTGTCAAGAGGGAAAAAAATCACGTAACTATATAGTTCCCCCAAAATCATGTACTAACAAATTCACTGACTAATCACATTTCATAGTTCCAAAATAATGGTTAAAAAATTTCTACTGCCTACTTGGCACCTACGGCTCACTCAAGTGGCTAAGGTGCCAGCCACATACACCTCAGCTGGTGAGTTCGAATACAGCTGGGCCTGCCAAACAGCAATGACAACTGCAACCAAAAAATGACCAGTGTTGTGGCAGGCAGCCTATAGTCCCAGCTACTTGGGAGGCTGAGGCAAGAGACTTGCTTGAGCCCAGGAGTCGGAGGTTGCTGTGAGCTATGATGCACAGCACTCTACCCAGGGTGACAGCTTGAGGCTCTGTCTCAAAAGGCACTGGGCTCAAGTGATTCTACTGCCTCAGCCTCCCGAGTAGCTCGGACTATAGGTGCCTGCCACAACCCTTGGCTATTTTTTTGTTGCAGTTGTCATTATTGTTTAGCTAGCACAGGCCAGGTTCGAACCTGCTAGCCTTGGTGCAAGTGGCTGGTGCCATAACCATTGTGCTACGGGCGCCAAGGCACATTTTTAACTTTTGGTAAGCTGTGTTTTTCAAGTAACTTGTCCAATTCACCTAAATTGTCAAATTAATGGGCATAGAATTGTTCCTAATGTTCTATTTTGTTTTTTTAATGATTTCTTTTTCTTCTGGGGAGATAACGAGTAATGTGATAGTGGGATCAAATGGAAGGTCTACTTTTGGATCTTTGAGGATTCTCCACACATTTTTTTTTTGCAGTTTTTGGCCAGGGCCAGGTTTGAACCCACCACCTTCACTATATGGGGCTGGCGCCCTACTCCTTGAGCCACAGGCACCACCTCTTAATATTATTCTTTTTTTTGAGACAGAGTCTCACTATGTCACCCTTGGTAGAGTGCCATAGCATCACAGCTCACAACAACCTAAAACTCTTGGGCTTAAGCAATTCTCTTACCTCAGCCTCCCAAGTAGCTAAGACTACAGGTGCTCGCTACAATGCCCAGCTTTTTTTTTTTTTTTTTTTTTTTTTGGTTGTAGTTGTCACTATTGTTCAGCAGGCTGGGGCCATATTTGAATTCATCAGCTCTGATGTATGTGGCTGGTGCACTAGCCGCTAAGCTACAGGCACTAAGCCAGTCTTATTATTTTTTAATATCTATGGAATATCTGCAGTAGTGCCCACGTTTCAATTCTAATTTTTAGTTGTATTTCTTTTTCTCTTGATCAGTCATGATAGGGGTTTGTCAACTTTACTAATCTTTTCAAAGAGCCAACTTTTGGCTTTGCTGATTTTCTGTAAGTATATTTTCCACATCACCAACTTCTGCTCTTTAGTACTTCTTTCTTTATACTTTGACTTGATGTTGCATTTTCTTTTCTTTGAGACAGATTATCACTTTGTTGCCCCCAGTAGAGTGCTGCACCATCATAGCTCACAGCAACCCCAAACTCCTGGGCTCAAGAGATCCTCTTGCCTCAGCCTCCCAAGTAGCTGGGACTACAGGTGTCTGCCACAACACCTGGGTAGTTTTTTAGAGACAAGGTCTCACTCTTGCTCAGGCTGGTCTCAAACTTATGAGCTCAAGAGATCTCCACCTGCTTCGGCCTCCTAGAGTGCTGGGACTACAGGTGTGAGCCACCACACCTCACATTTTATTTCCTATTAACTCTTTGATGATTTGCTTACATTTAGCTCTAATTCATATGGAACTAAAAAATGTTTTTGATAGAATCTCACTCTGTTACCCTGGTAGAGTATAGTGGTATCATCATCTCTCAATGTAACCTCAAACTTCTGGGCTCAAATGATCCTCTTGTCTTAGCCTACTGAGTAGCTGGGATTACAGATGCCTGCCTCCATGTCTGGCTGATTTTTTCTATTTTTGGTAGAGATAGGGTCTCACTCTTGCTCAGGTTAGTCTCAAAACTCCGAGCTCAAGCACTCCTCCCTTCTCAGCTTCCCAGAGTGCTAGGATTATAGGGGTGAGCCACAGTGCCTGGCCAGGAACTAAAAAAAAATTTTTTTTCTTGAGACAGAATCTCACTATGTTGCCCTCAGTAGAGTGCCATTATGTCACAGCTCACAGCAACCTCCAACTCTTGGGCTTAAGTGATTATCTTTCTTCAGCCTCCCAAGTAGCTGGGACTGCAGGTGCCTGCCACAATGCCTGGCTATTTCTTGGTTGTAGCTGTCATCATTGTTTGGCAGGCCCAGGCTGGGTTCTAACCTGCCAGCTCTGGGGTATGTGGCTGGCACTCTAGCCGCTGAGCTACAGGAACAGAGCCGGAACTAAAGGTATTTAACAAAAAAAAAAAAAAAAAGGCTCGGCGCCTGTGGCTCAAGTGGCTAAGGCACCAGCCACATACACCTAAGGTGGCGGGTTCGAATCCAGCCCGGACCTGCCAAACAACAATGACGACTGCAACCAAAAAATAGCCGGGCGTTATGGCGAGCACCTGTGGTCCCAGCTACTTGGGAGGCGGAGGCAGGAGACTCACTTGAGCCCAGGAGTTGGAGGTTGCTGTGAGCAGTGAAGCCATGGTACTCTACCCAGGGGGATAGCTTGAGGCTCTATCTCAAAAAAAAAAAAAAAACCACCTCGCCCTCACATCCTCTCAACTACAGAACCTGTTGGTATATCTTGGGTGTCTCAGAGATCACTGCAAACCCTTTAATTGCCATAAAACAACATGAAGATCTTGACTTTTTTTGTTTTTTTTTTTTAGAGACAGTCTCACTTTATCACCCTAGGTAGAGTGCCATGGCATCACAGCTCACAGCAACCTCCGACTTCTGGACTTAGGTGATTCTCTTGCCTCAGCCTCTTGAGTAGCTGGGACGACAGACGCCCGCCACAATGCCTGGCTATATTTTTTTCGTTGTTGTTGCAGTCTGGCCACCCACTGGGCCACAGGCACTGCCTAAGACCTTAATTTTTAATGTATATAAAAAGCATAATACAATTCCATACATTTACATAAAATCAGAAAGTTTTAATGTCAATATTTAAAAACTCAGTAGACTGAAAAATGATGGAAATATTTAACAAAGTATCTCTTATGATCAGTGATTAATTTAAACCAAAAAGAGAAGATGAAAAATACCATTGGTAAAGCATCCTTGCTTTTCGCCGTCCCCAACTGTAGAAGGCACGATTGAAAACAGCTGTTTGCCATCTTATGTGAAAAGGAGAGATGCTCAATCCATTGTTTTCCAGCCAGTCTTCATAAGAATGCTTAAAATAGACAGATGACTAAGAGAGAAAGAAAAGTTACATCACTCAATTTTGAAGAATAATTTGTAATATATACGAAAATAAAGTTATTTTCTATAGGAAATCAAGATGTTGACTGCTCAAATGTTCATAATCTTAAAGCTTCATATTTATTCTTGACCATATTAAAATCTCAGGCTAGCTGGTCTGCTGAGGCTAAGGTTTGGCAAACTACAGCCCATAGGCTAAATCCAGCCTACGTTATATTTTCACACAGCTTGTGAGCTCAGAATAGTTTTTACATTTTTAAGGAATTATAATAAAAAGATAACAACAACAACAAACCTCAGGAATATATGATAGAGACTCAGTGTGGTCCACAAAGCCTAAAATACTTATTATCTAGCCCTTTTCTAAAGAAAAGTCTGCTGACCCCTGCTTAGAACAGTGTTCTCCAATAGAAATATGTTAGCCACAAATGCAAGCTACATATGTAATTTTAAATTGTCTAGGTTCAGCACCAGCCACATACACCGAGGGTGGCAGGTTCAATCCCAGCCCCGACCAGCTAAACAACCGCAATAACCAAAAAAAAATAGCCGGGCGTTGTGGTGGGCGCCTAAAGACCCAGCTACTTGGGAGGCTGAGGCAAGAGAATCGCTTAAGCCCAAGAGTTTGAGGTTGCTGTGAGCTGTGATGTGACATAGTGAGACTCTGTTTCAAAAAAATAAAATAAAATAGGGCAGCGCCCGTGGTTCAGTGAGTAGGGTGCCAGCTCCATATACTGAGGGTAGTGGGTTCAAACCCAGTCCTGGTCAAACTTCAACAAAAAATAGCCCGGTGTTGGGCAGGGCCTGTGGCTCAAAGGAGTAGGGCGCCGGCCCCATATTCTAGAGGTGGCAGGTTCAAACCCAGCCCCAGCCAAAACTGCAAAAAAAAAAAAAAAAAAAAAATAGCCCGGTGTTGTGGCGGGCACCTGTACTCCCAGCTACTCCAGAGGCTGAGGCAAGAGAATTGCCTAAGCACAGGAGTTGAAGGTTGCTGTGAGCTGTGACGTTACAGCACTCTACTGAGGGTGATAAAGTGAGACTCTGTCTTTAAAAAAAAATAATAAATAAACAAATAAATAAACATAAAAAAGTCTAGTAGCCACACTTTAAAAAGTAAATTGAAAGAAATTAATTTTCATATATTGTTACCTCCAAATATTTAAGATATCATTTCAACATGTAATTGGTATTAAAAAGTTGTTGAGGCTCAGCGCCTGTGGTTCAATCGGCTAAGGCGCCAGCCACGTACACCTAAGGTGGCGAGTTCGAATCCCCAGCCTGGGCCCGCCAAACAACGATGGCTGCAACCAAAAAAAAATGGCCAGGCGTTGTGGCGGGTGCCTGTGGTCCCAGCTGCTTGGGAGGCAGAGGCAGGAGACTCGCTTGAGCCCAGGAGTTGGAGGTTGCTATGAGCTGTGATGCCATGGCACTCTACCCAGGGGGCATAGCTTGAGGCTCCGTCTCAAAAAAAAAAATTATCAGCATTAATTGGAATCTCAATTTTATTTACTCTTTAATTAGAAGACGAATCCAGAAATGAAAAATTTTTCTGTGGCCTTGTTGTCTGGACAATAGTAGACCCTGTAACTTCTGGGACTTAACATGTTATTCTTTTCTTAGGTCAAAAGATCCCACAGGATCCCACCCAGCTACCTAGCACTTCATTTGATCACAGCCATCATACATCATTTCTTGCATTGTGTACACATTTAAGAGAAAGGGACTCAAAATCAAAACAGTCTTAACAAAGATAATTTTAGCAGTCACATTAGGAATATGCAGAGGACTGTAGTCCACCCTCTGATGCACACACAGGATTTCCATTGATGTCAATACTTATTGCTCACATGTACCCAAAGGCAAGATCTGGCCCTTAGAAATTAAATTAAATAATTCTCTGTGTGGGATGCCAGAAAGTATCACAGATCTGCTGAGAGGGACAAGCTCTAACCATGAAATGGAAGTTTTTCTAACCATGAAATGGAAGTGGTAATGTCAACACTGATGAATTAAAATGACCTATAAATGCAAAATTTGGGCCCTCCCCATTACAGTTTAAGTTTACAAACATTATGATCTGCAAATGTGTTTTCAAGAGTACACATGATTTTTAAACAGTGGGAGATAGCTCTAGTGAAGTTTACATCATTTGTCTGCTATCTGCATTAAAATGTAGTGAAATTAAAATTCTAACCCCTAAGACTTTAAAATTAGTTTAATTCTATAATTTTAGACCTAGAATAATACAGAGAAGTCCAAATGTTCTCCATACTAGTGCCACGTTGCATCCATTGGTGGATGCATTATCCACAATGAAGGTGTCTGGAGTTTTAAGAATTACTAGGGTGAATAAATGAGCAAATAATACTGTGCATGATCTTCTAATTTGGGGGCTACATAGAGGTCAAGCTCTTATCAATCCTCAGAAAGAGAGAATTAGTCTGTTTTTTGTATAACATTAAATGTCAGGGAGTCTTCAGTTTGTGACACAGTCACCAAAATGTATTTGTTCTTTGAAAGAAAGATAAGATTAGGATAATTTGTTTTCTATAAGAAATCCAATTCAAATATACATAGAGGCCATCATTTCAACTCTTCAGATGAAAGTACTTTTCTGTATTGCCATATTTGGACTGTTTAATGCTAATTAATAATGCTTACTTTTTCCAAAGCCTTCAATTTGATTAAAGAAACATTGATTTTGTGATTCTTTTAACCTTGTTTGAAGACTGTCATTCTGGACTAAAAGCTCAGTCTCAGCTATTCAAGTACTCAACATCTTTCGAGGGGTGAGACATACTATAATATACATAGAAGATAGAGTGTGATAAGTTCTGTAGTAGCTATAAAACAAAATTCTGAGAAAAAATGAAGTAGAAGAGAGACCTCAGATATGCTTGCTGTTTTGGAAGGACCTTAAGTGGCCCCGATCATCTGTGATGCACTTTGGAAATGAGTGTGATTTTGACGGATGGCAGAAGTGTGGGCAGGATAATAAGAATAGGGCTCCAAGTGGAGTGATAACCCTGAACAAAGAATTAGGTTCTTGATATGGATATTGGGGGCAATGAAGCATCTGGTATGGTTACAATATAAGATACATTGGGTGGTAATACTGAACATAAAATAATTGGGATCAACATTTGGCCCTTAAATTCTAAGCTGAAGAATCCATGTTTTGCTCTGAAAGCACTTCACATTTCTTACTGTTTTTGTCTAACATCAGTATAAAA
Source organism: Galagoides demidoff (assembly GCA_963574575.1). NCBI lineage: Eukaryota > Metazoa > Chordata > Mammalia > Primates > Galagidae > Galagoides > Galagoides demidoff. The sequence goes on from CAUYQV010115274.1 coordinate 11,086, forward strand.
TATCCAATCGTTTCTCTTAAAAATAGTCTCAAAGATATTATATCATGTGTATACTCAATTATATTTCTTCACTTTCTTTCAATATTTTTGATACATATGATTCCTTACCTGTTCAAGAAGTTTTTAAATATTTTGCAAAGAGATTTATGGAGCACTATGATGGATAATATGAAATGGATTTGAGGTGAAAGGAGTATTATGAAAATCTTTGGATTTCATAATAGAGACACATAAAGCAGAAACAGCTTTTAGCATATATCTTCTCATTTGAGTTTTTTCTTGCTTGGGGATGATGTAGATTTATATAGGCATGCAGCTAGCCTCAGCCTGTAAAACAGAGGTGCTGGGATATAAACTTTGTCCTTATTGTTAGCTCATAATACATAGACTTGGAAAAATTACTAGACTTCTCTAGACCTCATTTTCTTTATTTTGAAAATGAGAGGTTGGTCTAAATAAGTTCTGTGTTGCCTTCCTCTTCCTTGAGTCAGTACTGGGCAGTCACAGCTGCACCTAGTAAGAGAGACCTCTTTTGGATTTTTCTATTCTGTAGCTGGGCAGTACTAACCTCTTATTCTGGATGCACTCACAGATTCCTGCACCTGGCTTGCCTTCCTCCCTCCCTTTGCCTCACACCTATAGACCCAGTGAAGAGTAGTGGAGGAGAAAGGTGATAGAGTGAAGGTAAGAAGTGCTAGATATAGGGGAAAGTTGGTAGTCAAAGGTATACTTTAACCCAGAGCCGTGAAGTATGTAAGTCAGGAGAGGGAGAATTACAAAATAGGCAAAGCTGATTTTTCTCACTGCTGAGTTTGTTATTATTATTTTTAAATGTACTTTCTGTGTCAAGCAGGGTTAACTGGAGCAGGTTGGTGTTAACTTCTTTAGATTATAGTTACTCTGTTTGCAGGTAACCAAATGGATGCATTTACAAACTCTGTCTCTGGTCTTACCAGGATTTTTTTTTGTTTGTTTTTGCTTTTTGGAGTTTGATGCTTTGAAGAGAAAAAGTTTGAACTGTTGGTCTCATGAAATCAATTTCTAACTAGTGGAGCCAACCTGCCTGGCAAAAACCGTTCCCCAGGGAAGTCAGCACTGGCTTTGTATGCAGAAGTATTTAACTTTAAAAATAACCCTCTGAGTATAAAGGAAAACCCAATACCCTGAGAACATTTAGATCCTTCCTCTGTGAGGAACTTTGACATACCTTGGAACTAATATGTACTGTGTAGTTGTTAGTGAAAGGGGTGAGGGGAAGCAATATGTATTTGCATAGAAAAAAAGTCCATTTTACATCTTAATTTCTCCCCAGAACTTTTCTCAGAGTAGAAAAAAAGAGCCTGAAATTGCTGTTTTGTCCTTCATTCTCTAGGATTGAAAGTATGGACTTCAGTTCTCTTAAATGCACTAGTTACCAAGAAAAGCAAATGCTTCTCTATGGCATTCTGTTGACATTCTGAAGCATTACTCTGCCTAGTATTTATTTCAGGATGGGAAGGAATTGAGGTTTATGGTCCTTGTTGCAAAGGGTACAAGCCAAACAAATCTCAGACTTCTCATTTGGCTGTGGATGGCAGCCTTTTTCCAAGAGCTGTGTCTTCAGTTCTTCAGTTTCAGATTGAAAAAGGGATAAATGGGCGTGAAATGACTCTTGGGAGAAAATCTTGAGCAGTTACTTTAAAAAAAAAAAAAGATTTTCACACTTCTCAAAATGGCTTTCAGGATGAACAACGATTTCTGACACACAGGTATTTTCAGCCTTTTGCTAAATTCACAATGTCTTCTTTGACCTTTGTTCTTTTTCCTTCAAGATGTTTTCTTTGATATTATTAGCTCCAAAAACAGTTCTTGAAGGAAAAGAAGCTCAGTGTCCCTCTCAAATATCGTTCTCAAGAAAAATCAAAAGATTGTTGAGAAAGGATGGAGGACTTGGTTTATTTAAAACAAAGACTTTTTATTTACTTCTCCCATCCCATTTTATTTATTTATTTATTTTTTATTTCTTATAGCATAACTGTACATTAATGCAATCATGGGGTACAGTGTGCTGTTTTCATATATATTTTGAAATACTCTCATCAAACTGGTTAACATAACCTTCATGTTATTTTCTTAGTTATTGAGTTAAAATGTTCATACTCTGCTTTTAGAAAGATTCACTTGTACCCTTGTAAGATAAACCATAGAGGTGACCCCACCAATCACCCTCCCTCCCCCCGTCCACCCCCTCACCTCTCCTCTCCCACCCCCTTCCCATATTCTAAGGCTATAATTAGGTTATAACATTCCTATAAAAGCTATGAATTAGTTTCAAAATAGGGCTGTGTACATTGGATACTTTTTCTTCCATTCTTGAGATACTTTGCTAAGAAGAACATTT
>CAUYQV010115275.1:0-10402 GCA_963574575.1 Galagoides demidoff
AAAAATTTTTTTTTTTTTGAGACGGAGCCTCAAGCTATCCCCCTGGGTAGAGTGCCATGGCATCACAGCTCATATCAACCTCCAACTCCTGGGCTCAAGCGAGTCTCCTGCCTCTGCCTCCCAAGTAGCTGGGACCACAGGCACCCGCCACAACGCCCGGCCATTTTTTGGTTGCAGCCATCATTGTTGTTTGGTGAGCCCGGGTTGGGGATTCGAACCCACCACCTTAGGTGTACGTGGCTGGCGCCTTTGCTGCTTGAGCTACAGGTGCCGAGCCGATTCTACGTATATTTTAGGATTACTTTTTCTATTTCTGTAACGAATATTATTGGCATTTTAGTAGGGATTTCATTGAATCTGTAGATTGCTTTGGGTAGTATGAACATTTGAAAAATACAAATTCCAGCTCCATGCCTATGGCTCAAGTGGCTAAGGCGCCAGCCACATACACCTGAGTTGGCAGGTTCAAATCCAGCCGAGGCCTGCAAAACAACTGTGATGACTGCAAAAATAGCCAGGTGTTGTGTCAGGTGCCTGTAATCCCAGCTACTTTGGAGGTAGAGGCAGGAGAATCGCTTGAGCCCAGGAGTTGGAAGTTGCTGTGAGCACTCTACCCAGGGCAACAGCTTGAGGATCTGTCTCAAAAAATAAAAAAAATACAAATTCCTCCAAGCCACGAACATGGAATCTCTTTCCATTTGTTTGTGTGTGTCCTCTTCAACTTTAGTCATCAGTGTTTTATAATTTTCATTATAGAGATCTGCCACTTCTTTGATTAAATTTATTCTCAGGTATTTTATTTGTAACCTACTATAAATGGGATTACTTTCTTTCTTTCTTTTTTTTTTTTTTTTGAGACAGAGCCTCAAGCTGTCCCCCTGGGTACAGTGCCGTGGCATCACAACTCACAGCAACCTCCAACTCCTGGGCTCAAGCCAGTCTCCTGCCTCCACCTCCCAAGTAGCTGGGACCACAGGCGTCCGCCACAATGCCCCGCTATTTTGTTGTTGTTGTTGTTGCAGCCATCATTGTTGTTTGGCGGGTCCAGGCTGGATTCCCCGCCACCTTAGGTGTATGTGGCTGGCGCCTTAGCCACTTGAACCACAGGCACCGAGCCGGGATTACTTTCTTGGTTCCTTTCCAGACTGTTTACTGGTGGCATACAGAAATGCTACCAATTTTTGTGTGTTGATTTTGTATACTGAAACATTACAGAATTTATCTCTCAGCACTAATAGTTTTTTGGCGGTATCTTTAAGTTACTCTAAATATAAGATCATATCATCTGTAAATAGGGATAATCTGATTTCTTCTTTTCCAATTTAGATGGTTTTATTTCTTTCTTTTGTCTGATTACCCTAGCTAGAACTTCCAGAATTGTGTTGAGGAACAGTGTGAAAGTGAGCATCCTTATATTGTTCCAGGTTGTAGAGAAAAATCTTTCACTTTTTCCCTATTCGGTACAATACTAGCTGAGAGTCTTTCATATATGGCTTTTATTCATAATCTTTTTTTTTTTTTTTTAGATAGTCTCACTTTGTTGCCTTTGGTAGAGGGCCATGGCATCATAGTGCACAGCAACCTCAAACTCTTGGGCTCTAGCCATCCTCTTGCCTTAGTCTCTCAAGTAGCTGAGACTACAGACACCTGCCACAATGCCTGGCTATTTTTAGAGAGGAGGTCTGGCTCTTACTAAGGTTGGTCGCAAACTCCTGAGCTCAAGCAATCCACCCCCCTCAGCTTCCCAGAGTGCTAGGATTACAGGTGTGAGCCATCATGCCCAGCCATACTCATAATCTTGTGTTTAGAAAATCATTTACAAAATTAACTAAAAACTATTAGAACTAATAAAACAATTAAAGGAAGCATCAGGATGCAAGATCAATATACAAAAATCAATTGTATTTTGGAGCAGAAGCGGTAACAACCCCCAAATGAAATTTAAGTAAACTATTCTAGTTACAAAAATATTAAAAGCAAAATACTTAGAAATAACCGTAACAAAAACAAGTAAATTTGACTACTGAAATTACTATATATGGTTAGTGTTGAAAACATTCAGATGTAAGCCCTGATGCAGTCCACAGCTCTTCAGATTTTACCTTCATAGAAAGAGGAAAGGGATGGCATTTCTGGCTTTGTATTATTAGAGGGGGTTCTACACAGCTAATTGTGTATTAGTCTTTGCACTTTTATGGATAAACGACTGAGGGCCATGATGAGAAGAATTCATAATCTATGTCCTAGAGGCCAGAACATTGGGCATTGATTCCCCCAACCAACCCTTGCCAATCATCCTGTAATTTAAAGGATCGTCAAGTATCATATTAATACCTACTTAAGACACAGCCTTGTGATTCAGAACTCTGAGGAAGTGAGGCTAGGAAACACGGATCTGAGGAGATCCATGTTGAATTCCCTTGATCTGCAGAAAAGTCACTGAATGGTAATTTTTGGATCACAGAAGATACTGGAATTTGAACAAACAGGGCATGTATTAGGGAAAAAAAGCAAAGGATAGATTTTGAGAAAGAGTCAAATCTCCCATACCCTCTCCACCTTCGCTCAATTTTCAACCCATTCCTTTTATTGAGACAGAATCTCACTATGTCACCCTTGGTAGAGTGCTGTGGCATCACAGCTCACGGCAACCTCAAACTCTTAGGCTTAAGCGATTCTCTTGCCTCAGCCTCCCAAGTAGCTGGGACTACAGGCACCTGCCACAAGGCCAGACTATTCAACCCCCTTTTACCCCAGACTGTATCACACACTGAAAACCCTAATTACCCCAGGCAATGGAAGCCAGGAATTTTCCAAAGGAACAGAGCTAGTAGGAGCTCTGAAAGACCCCTTCAAGAAATGCTTTGCCTATTATATAACAGATGGGCGGGGGGGGGGGGGGAAGAGAGCCAGAATTAAGGTCTCTCTCACATACATTAAAAATAAATAAATAAAAACATTAAAGACTTCATAAATGGATGGGTTGATGGAAGGTGGGAGTTTCTGGGAAAATAGCTATGGGACATCGGATGTGTATATTGGAAAAAGGATTGCAGAGCACTCTATGACCCTGGCATTTTATTCCACTGTATACACTGGGGCCGTGTGAGCACACAAATTAGTTTAGTAGGAGAGAACAAATATCATTTTTATGGGATCTAAAAGCGTTAACTTGGGCTCGGTTAGGGTGACCAGATTTTAACATTTGTAAAGCGGGAAAACCTGACCGGGGGCAGGGCAGGTCCTGACAACAATGCAAACTTCGATAAGTGGTTCTCGATAATCACTTCTCAACAATTATTTGTTATTATTACAGTTTAACATTATAAAATTAACAAAAATAATATAAAACTCATATTCTGGCGAAATAGCCACATGGCAGCTGAAAACCGTATATTCCCTTTCTGTTCTCCCACCTGTTCGTGCATTCTTTCCAAAAATCGGGACTTTTTAAAAATGCCACGGGACGTGGGACAAATTGTTAAAAAGCTAGACGTCTGGTCTCCTTAGGCTCCGCGCTTGTATTACAGTCCTTACGGCGCTAGTCACAAACACTCAGATGGGCGGGTTCGAACCTAGCCCGGGCCAATAAACAATGACAAGTGCAACATAAGGAGAAAAAAAAAATCCTGGTGTTGTGGCGGGCACCTGTGGTCCCACCTACTTGGAAGGCTGAGGCAAGAGAATCGCTTAAGCCCAAGAGGTTGGGGTTGCTGTGAGCTGTGATGCCACTGCATTCTATCGAGGACGACATAGTGAGACTCTGTCTCAAAAAATAAAATAAAATAAAATAAAAGCGTTAACTTAATACTACCATGTTTGTTAACGAGCTTAAGTATAATAGAGACATGATTTTTCAAGCTCTTATGATGCATCTGTAAAATACAGTAGTGGCTCCTGAAAACGCAATACTTTTAACCGAAATAAAAAAAGTAAATCCAATTATCAATATGGTAGATTGTTTTGCTCAAATTTTAATTTCCTTAATATTCTCCCAACTTCTCAGTTTCCAAATTCTATGTCGCCGTCAGGTGGATAGAACACCTTCCAGTCGTCTCAGGTGTGGGTCCTAGGACCAGACAACCAGACTGACTCTCCGGAAGAAAACAAAACTTTCTTCGTTGACAGTTAACTGAAGATCACAGAGCCTCGTGGGAAACGCAGTCTAACGTTCTGATGACGTCTTCCGCACAGTTCCGTAGCAGGAGCACGTCTGCGTTCTTTCTGCGCATGCGCAGCGTCGCCTTTTTCCCTCCGTTGTAGACGGGAATTTCTGGTTTCTGAGGTCTGTCACTGTGGTTTTACAGGTTAAGGTTTGGATTGTGCTTCCCTAAAAGTTGATGCGACGGTAAATGGGGAGCCCCAGAACCGCAGGGGATCCTGCAGGTGGGACGGGTGTCCCCTATTTGGTGAGATCAGAAAAGCGGGGGGATCTGAGCCAGGCGAGGCGAGGCGTGGCGCGTAGGTGTGAGCCGCGGACCTGGGCTGGTGTTGGAAAGGGGAGACTCAGGCTGTGTTGTCCGCGATCGCTCTGTCGGAAGACTGCTCTACCCGAAGACGGAGTTGGGCTTCCAAGGGCGCAAAAACTGGTCTCCCTTCGGGGTGGTCGCGTCTAAGTTGGCGGCGGGGCCTGCTAGCTGCGGAGTCTGGAGGTCCGCCGGGAATTCACGGTCCAGCTCTGCCCTAGATGACCCTGTTACTCAGGTTACCCATCTGTTAGGTGAGCGTATTAGCAATACTGGGGAAATACCCCCCAAGTTTTCTGATAAGTAGTGTGAAGTTTGTGTAGACCGGGCCTTCTTATGTATCAGTCTTCCTGTTTCTAGGGTTTCTTGGTGTATCTTGAGCCGGTGAAGTTCTGGTCTCCTGGCACACTGTGTAGCCTGTCCTGCACTCCCAGTTTCAGTTTGCAGGAATTTTTATTCAGCACCCAGTTTCCATGGACATTGAACTCTCTAAGGTAAATTGGAGTCCTGGATGATGGTTTTGTTTATTTGGGAATAAAATAGGTGTTGCAGAGTTTTAAAGTGGACATCCTATGAATAAAAATTTCACCTGAAAAAAAACCTCTCTGAGGCTCGGCCGTGTAGCTCAAGTGGCTAAAGCGCCAGCCACATACGCCTAAGGTGGCCGGTTCAAATCCAGCCTGGGCCCAACAAATAATGACGGCTGCAACCAAAAATAGCCGGGCGTTGTGGCAGGCGCCTGTAGTCCCAGCAACTTGGAAGGTGGAGGCAGGAGACTAGCTTGAGCCCAGGAGTTGGAGGTTACTGTGAGCTGTGATGTCACAGCACTACCCAGGGGGACAGCTTGAGGCTCTGTCTCAAAAAAAAACAAAAGAAAACCTCTGTGACATAAACACCCTAAGATCAGGCTGTGTTGTCCACGATTTTGCCTTAGGTGAAGAGGCAAAAGAGTATTAGGAAAGGAAAGATCTAGCTTCCTCCCCCTCCCACAGACACAATCTCACTTTGTCTCCCTTGGTAAAGTACTGTGGCATCATAGCTCGCAGCAACCTAAAACTATTGGGTTCAAGTGATCCTGTTGCCTTAGCCTCTAGCTGGGACTACTGGCGCCCATCACAATACCTAGCTATTTTCTTAGAGGTGAGGTCTTGCTGTTTCTCAAGCTGGTCTTGCACTCTGGCAGTCCACCCACTTTGGCCTCCCAAAGTGCTAGGATTACAGGCGTGAGCCACTGAGCCCAGTGACTTTTAATTTATAAATTCCTTGTTTGGTCCATATGTGTTCAACCATGCCAGAGTCCGTATACACTTGACATGTTCTTTTCAAAAATACATGTGATTTTGAAGTTTTAGTTATTGTATCGGCATGTAGTTGAAGATTATTTCTCCCATTCCCATATATGCTAAAAATATTTCAGTGCTTAGATGTATCAAATCCTTTCCTTTACAGTGAATACACAAAAATGTATAGGGTTAAAAAGAACCATTTAATTTGATCATATTTCTATACACCAACATTTGGGCTGACTGAAGCTCGTGGTTCCTGCTGCCAGTTTAATGTCAGCCTGTGTATGTTATCACCTTTATTCATGTCCTGTTGGCCACAATAATTCAAATAGCAAAGCCTAGGATATTGTTAGAGGGGATCATATAAGGGTATGGATATATGAAGGTATGTCATTTGGAGAAATTACTGGGATAGTACACCACAAGAAATGCACATAATATACTTTTTTTCCCTATGTGCTTACTTTATGTGAAATTTAGTTATCTAAAAAAGCAATAGGGGCCAGCTGTGGTGGCTTGTACTCATAGTCCTATCTACTCTGGAGGTTGAGGTGGGAGGCTCTGCTTGAGCCCATGAGTTCAAAGCTGCAATGAGTTATGGTCTCCCCACTGTACTCTAGTGTGGGCAACTGAGTAAGACCCTGTCTTGATTACAAAAGAAAAATGCAAGAGGCATTGTCGTGGAAACACTGATATGGGGTCCTGTGTGGTATTTCTGTATTAATAGGAAAATATTTCATATAGCCCAAGAGTATTTCTATAACATTAACTTTAGTGAAGATGTAATTTTTCATTCTCTGATTTAAATTACTGAATATTTTTCAGGAATGTTAATTGTTGCTAAATTAGTTGGTAATATGTTTTCATTAGCCCAATAATAAAATATATGTCCAAAATCTTTGCCAGTTGATGTAGTCGTGGGTGGTACAGTGGGGTATTTTTCTTCCTCTTTCCTGCCTAAGGGACCATTATGTCATGGGAAGCTTTTTTATCTTTGATTTTATCCACCACATATGTGGAATGTTTTCAGCAGGTGAATCTAGAACCATGCCACACCAGTTTTCTCATGACTCCACCTAATTCACGTTTTTCTCAGTGATGCTTCCGGAATCTACTGTGTGTTTCCAAGAGCAACAGAAAAATGAATAAATTGTCAGTGGTGAGTTCTGTGTTTCTTTTCATTTTGTTTTACATTGTATTTTATGAGCTTCATGAGGTACATGAATTAAAATGGAAAAGTGGGAGTGAGGACTTCCAAGCTCTTTTCTTATGGACATGGAAATCCAGATGGTATTTTCAAAAGTACATATCTTCTTTTTTTTATTATGATTATTATTTTTTTAAATCATAACATTGTACATTGTTGAATTTATGGGGTTCAATGTACTGCTTAGATATACAATGTGAAATGCTTACATTGAACTAAGTAATAAATCCATCACAATTATACTCATTTCTTAATAGTTTTGAAATGTACCATTGCATCATGTACATTAGGTGAGGTCCCCCCAAATACCCTCCTTCCTTCCATATCCCCCTTCCTTCCCTTCTCCTCTTTCCTTCTGCTTTCTGGACTATAGTTTACATATCTTCTTAATGTCTTTGTGGATAATGAAAGAATTTTTCTTCACAGAATTATGAATATGATGAATTATATTATCAGAATTTTTTTTTTTTGAGACAGAGTCTCACTATGTCTTCCCCAGTTAAGTGCCATGGTGTCTCAGCTCACAGCAACCTCAAACTCTTGGCCTTAAGCAATTCGCTTGCCTCAGCCTCCCAAGTAGCTGGGACAACAGGTGTCCGCCACAATGCCTGGCTATTTTTTTTTATGTTGCAGTTGTCGTTTTAGTTGGTCCAGGCTGAGTTTGAACCTGCCAGCCTCAGTGCATGTGGCTGATGCCATAACCACTGTACTACAGGCACCAAGCCTATTATCAGAATTTTTAATATGGAGAATTCCTTTATTCCTGGAATAAATTCAGAAAAATTGCTGTGTATATCCCTTCCTCTATGAGTAAATATTAGCATTTCCTCAAATTCTATACTTGCTCTTTTTCTTCTCCTCCTCCTTCAATTTCTTAGGTATTCTTCAAGAATTTCTTCTTGAAGAAATTCTTTTGTCAGGCACCACTGAGATTGTATTACTCTCCATATCTTCTTGCGTTACCATGAATGTCTCTACTGAACTGTGGAATCATATATCCAATCATCAGTTGGACATATTTAACATACTTATTTCCAATATGGTATGTCCAAGTCTCTGTCAGTTCTATCCATCCTGTGCTTCTTCCCTTTTACAAATTTCACTTTGTAGCACCAGTATCAAACTAGCTGCATTTATGTATATAACCTGGAAATAAAACTCTTTTTACCTTCAGCAAATTTTATCCCAGCTTTTTCTTTTTTTCTGTATTGTTTAGTGTTACTTCACTATTATGTGTTTTTTTTCCTGCTCTGTGTCCTAAAATAGGTGGTCATTGGTGACCCTGTTTTCTTCTCCTGACTTGCCCTTAAACCTTTCCTCATTCTCATTCTTAGGAATGACTGAAAATATAGACGTAGTTCATACAACTTACCTGTTTTTACAGGATCTCGTTGTTTATGCCCCATGGCTTGGAAAATGGCCATGTTCATCCTGGGGTAGGCACAAGCAATCCTTTGGCATGTAGATAGAACCTTTTAGTGTACTTGTATATGTGATATTAATTCATAAGTAATTAAAAGATGATACATTTTTGTCATTGGAATTATCAGATATTTAAATGGAGAATTACTTCATAATTAGTTCCTGCATTATTGTGCTTATATTTTCATGGTCTATAGTCGTTCACACATACTCATTTTTGTACAATTCTATTAATGTAGTGTGTGTAGGGCTGGGCAAGGTGGCTCACGCCTGTAATCCTAGCACTCTGGGAAGCTGAGGCAGGTGGATTGCTATAGTCATTCCCACATATTCATTCTTGTACAATTCCATTAATGTAGTGTGTATAGGGCTGGGCAAAGTGGCTCATGCCTGTAATCTTAGCACTCTGGGAAGCTGAGGCAGGTAGATTGCTTGAGCTCACAAGTTCAATCCCAGCCTGAGCATAAGTGAGACCTCATCTCTACTAAAAATAGAAAAACTGAAGCAAGAAGATTGCTTGAGCCCAAGAGTTGGAGGTTGCTGTGAGTTATGATGCCATGGCACTCTACCCAGGGTGACAGCCTGAGACCCTGTCTCAAAAAAAAAAATGTAGTGTGTGTTTTTTGTACCCTTGGGAATGAACTTTTGCCCTAGACTCATAATCATGACAAAATGGTCTAAATTAGGCTGGGCACAGTGGCTCATGCCTGTAATCCTAGCATTCTGGGAGGCTGAATTGGGTGGATTGCCTGAGCTTATGGGTTCGAGACCAGCCTGAACAAGACTGAGACCCCCATCTCTAAAAAAAAAATAGCCAAGTGTTGTGGCAGGTGACTGTAGTTCAGCTATTTGGGAGGCTGAGGCAAGAGAATTGCTTAAGCCCAAGAGTTTGAGGTTGCTATGAGCTATGAGGCCACTACACTCAACCTAGGGTGACAAAGTTAGACTCTGTTTCAAAAAAAAAAAAAGTCTAAATTAGTTAGTTCACTAACACATTATTCCAGGTATGTAGTTATATGTATGTCTGTATATCAAGTTGTCAGCTTCTTAGAGAAACAGACTTATTTATGCTTCTATTCCTACCAAGAAAGATGGTTCTATATCTATAAGGTCATCTTTTAATAGTATGTGTAGTACAAGGACCATTGAACAATGAAGGATCTAGGGGGCACCAACCGTCACAACCTTTTTTTTTTTTTTTTTTTTGGAGACAGAGTTTTACTGTGTTGCGCCTCAATAGTGTGCCATGGCATCACAGCGCACAGCAACCTCAAACTCTTGGGCTTAAGGGATTCTGTTGCCTCAACCTCCCAAGTTGCTGGGACTACAGGTGCCCTCCACAATGCTCAGCTACTAACCACCAGAACTTTTGAAATTCTAGTTATAATTTTTTTTTTTTTGAGATAGAGTTTCAAGCTGTCACCCTAGGTAGAGTGCCATGGCATAATAGCTCATAACCTCCAAGCGATCCTCTTGCTTCAGTTTTTCTATTTTTAGTAGAAAAACAGAAATAGGGTATTGCTTTTGTTCAGGCTGGTCTTGAACTCATGAGCTCAAGCTATCCAACTGCCTTGGCTTCCCAGAGTGTTAGGATAACAGGCATGAGCCACCTTGCCCAGCTCCAGTTATACAGTTATAATTTTTGACTCCCCAAAACATTATTAATAGCCTACAATTGACGAAAAGCCTTACCAATAATAGTCAAGTAATACATATTTGGTATATTATATGTATTATAAATTTTTATAGTCAATAAAGTAAGCTAGAGGAAAGAAAATGCTATTGAAAATCTCAATCGGCTAAGGCGCCAGCCACGTACACCTAAGGTGGCGGGTTCGAATCCCCAGCTCGGGCCCGCCAAACAACAATGATGGCTGCAACCAAAAAATTGCTGGGCGTTGTGGCGGGCGCCTGTGGTCCCAGCTACTTGGGAGGCGGAGGCAGGAGACTCGCTTGAGCCCAGGAGTTGGAGGTTGCTGTGAGTTTTGATGCCATGGCACTCTACCCAGGGGGACAGCTTG